>CAMZMU010000122.1:5739771-5946486 GCA_947311845.1 Poa pratensis | reverse complement strand
TAGTGTTCAAGTCACTCGCCTACTGAGGTGGAACCTCCAGCTCTAACACGTCAGCATCTGACTGGTAGGCTGGCTCCTCGGGATCCTCCTCCTCGTCCTCGAGAACTGGCTCGAGTGGCTCCTCCTCCTCGTCAACTAACTCCTCCTCATCATCCTCCTCCTCACAGTCCATCTCCTCCACGAAGTCATCATCGTCACTGAGGAAAGCGTCGTTCTCCTTGCGGAGATCCTCCCTCCTCCTCCTCTCGTCAGTATGGTGCTAGATCCTCAATCAGTCCATCCTGCTCTGCCACCTTCGTGCGGAGCTTCACGATAGTCTTCCTCAGCTGGGCCCTCTTCCTGAGAAGAGCAACCTTCTCCACCATCAGCTTCATCTCGTTCTCGCGAAGCTCAACGAGCGACTCGCGGTCGAAGTGGAGCTGAATCCTAGTGCGCAACAGATCATCCTGAGTGCACTGAAGTAAGATCTCCATGTCCATGATGTAGCTCCCAAACATGGGTGGTAAGGTGAAGGAGTAGGGTGTCCATCACAGTTGCGCCTCCCGTAGAACCGGAAACGGGAGTCTACTAACTCCGCCTTGTGCTCCTCACAAAGTCGGGATAGCATCCTCTGTGTAGCAGTACAGAGACCGTCAACCAGGTGGCCTCCTTGGTGGTGAAGATGAGCGTCCTGGAATTGGGAGACTTGATGTTCCTGCGAACTGACGATCTGATGAGCCAGCTCAGCCTTCCAACACCGTGAACATCAATCTGAGCTCCCTCAAACTCTGGAGCGGGGCGACCTAACAGCTTGGTCAACTCGAACAAGTCCCTCTCAAACGTCAGCTTGCTGTCCTTCTCCAGCTGACGAACTCGGTCCAATGGAGTGCCATCTACAGTTTTTAAGCAAAATTTTAAGTTAGTTAGGTGACAAGTAATCAAAATTTTAATATAGTAGGGCAACAAGTGAGTCAAATTTTAAACTTAATGAGAGGTGTACAAAATTTTAGGGATACAAGGAAAATGTAACATTTAATGAGAGTAAAATTTTGCATAAGTAAGAGGATTGGGATAAGCAATTTTCAAAAATACTTCATTCCTTTCTTTTTAGAAATTCATCTTTTTGTAACATTTGACAAACGACCATGCTAACTAAGGTTTCCTAAAGTCAGGATGGCTCTGATACCAAGTCTGTGGGGACCCCGACTAGCTGTCCGAAATACCCGATTATGCTTAACACAACGATCCGTGATCAGTCTGTCGTTGCACATAATCCAATTGGATACCAAAGTTTACATCCATTACAGTACCGAATAGAAAGTCTTACATAATGGTCATTTAGACCAAGTTCTTACATAGGTGCCTTCAGGGCCAAACCAAATATTAGCGGAAGCTACGGCGTAATCGACATCATATTCTAACGATGACGACCCGACAGGCAGCTGACTTGTGGGATCCTTAGTTGGCGTAGAAGTCGCCATATTCTGCTCGCTAGTGTTCCTCCTCGTAGTCTGGCTAGGACAATAGCCAGGGACGAAACCAATATGAGTACATTTGAATGTACTCGCAAACTATCCCAACATGAGTATGCACCAGTTTTATTTTAGTTGACAACTTTTCTTATTTAAAACATCTCTATATCTTTATTGAAAAAGGTAAGAAGAGTTTTATAACTATCTTTAAAGAAGTCACCGTTTTCATCTGTTTTTCCAAAACTCTCCTTTTTCCCGACCATAGCCCGTCATGGTCCACTTTCATCCACCACCTCATACCGATCCGTTGGTATAGGTGTAGGAAACATCTCCTCTCATTTTTCTTTAAAAACTCAAAGCCTTTTTAAAACTTGCACAAGGTCTTAGGACAGTCTCCCAATTGTCCATATCCGAGGACTCGGCTATTCGAATAGTTTTTAACACTGCAGAGGTAGCACGCTTTTAACCCACATCCATCCGGCAACTCATCGTGTCTGCCACGTCTCGCCATACCAGGTGTATGCGAAGTAAGCCGCCGGCCATAGCCTCTTATTTGCTCATGCTAGTATAGGATCCTTCCCATATGACACTTTCCATCGACACCCAGTCCGGTTTCCCGTCAGAAACCCTAAGTGTGAGGACTCATAGTTTTGTCCGGCGGTTTATGGTGGAACCTTCTATCCTCCCCACCAACTTGTGTGAGGACCCGGGTCAGGGGTAGATCCTCGGACCATCCCCTCATGCATAACGGAGTCATCTCCGTCGATGAGGTATCCCATACTAATAAGAGCAAACTACATGACTACGCCTTTTCCCATATGTGGTAAATGTGGTCGCACAGGGTAGGATTGGTTTCCATAGTACTAGGACACTGTGCATTTTTCACAAACATCACCATTTTTCACTTTCCACTCCAACACCGACATCTCGGTTCATCAACTCACAAGAAATTTCAAAGGAGTTTTGAATAAACAACATTGTTTTCCCATCCTAAAGTTTTATATAAACTACTACATAGGGTGGCAAAATAATATCCATATATTTTTGAAATGGGTTTTGTAAATCTTGCTTTGAGAGTAAACTTATGAAAGTAGATGCATATGTTGGTAGTGCAAGCTCAGAGAATAGCTTGCCTTGCTTGGCAAAGTGATCTTGCTCTTGTTCTTCAAATTCAGCAAACTCTCCTTCCTCGATATATCCGACAACGTTCTCGTCTAATAACAAACAATACAAACAATCACTAAGCTATACAAGCAATCACCTCAACACAACATCATAACATCAACATTGGCTACTGCACATCACACAATTTGGTTTTCAAATAAATTGAATTAAACATTATTTAATTAGTAAATTATGGCAGAAACTGTACATGTTTAATTCACAACTTGAGTTCTGTTGGTCACAAAAATACAAACTAAAATTCTATGGAAAGCCACTGATGTGTAGAATACAACCCAATTTGAATGGATCATTTGGAGTTACCAAACTCCCTACACATTGGATTGAATCCAGTAGCTTAATAATCAAGTTTTAGCTACCAATTAAATTCTATTGTTCCAAAAATTAAACCCTTTTAGGGGTAACTAAACATGGCTATATGTGAGCTAACAAAATTGGTCCTAACTCATTTGGATCAACCAATAAACATATTTGTCTGTTTTAGTCCAGAAGGGTTTATCTTAAAGTCACAATTTATACTACTTAATTAATTCTACCAAAATTAGGGGAGCTAACACAAGGCAGTACTAAGCTAGCAAAATTGGTTTGGAATTATTTGGACTAACAGAGCATCAGAAACAAACAAGTTTAGATTTTAAACCTTCTGTGGCATTTTCAATAATACTTTTTAATATTTAATTAAATGCCATGAGACCAATTGTGTTGGTTAACAATTTCATAAGCTTTCCAGAACATTTGAGTTTGATTTATTTGGATTCCTAAATCTCGAGATATTTAATTTCAAAGTTGACATCAGTACTGAGAATTTCAGAGAATTTAAATTAGAAAAATCCACTGTTGTGGATAATGTTGAAATCCCTGACGGGTGGGTCCTACCCGTCAGTGACTCAGCGAAACGGTACGCGCGCGAGGGAAAAGATTAAAATTATGACAGTGGGACCCAATGGCAGTCTAACTTAAACGAAGCGGTACGTGGCCGTAGATCTTCGATCCAACGGCTCACGGAGGTCGCCATCGGCGACGACCTAAAACGAGCGGCGCTGCCGCGCCGGCGACGCGAGGTGGACGGATCTCTCACCTAGGGGCTCGGAGAGCGGCGATGACGCGAATCGACGGCGGCGGCTCGGGGAAGACGATGGTGCGAGCGGCAGTTGCTGGGGAAGTCTCTGTCGACGGCGGCGATGTCGCGCTCTTCGTCGGCGTCGGGCAGCAACTTCGGCGGAGCTTCGGGGTCGCGTCCGTGTGCTAAAAAGAGGGAAAAGAAGCCTGGGTGAGTGCGGTGAGCTTGGGCAACAGCGTAGAGGGGTCAGAGGGGAGAATGGAGGGTGTGGCGTCGCGGGATGCACGACCTCAACAGCGGCGTCGGGTGCGGCAGTGCACTGCCTTCCGGCGGTGCATAGACTAAATTGAAGCGAGGGGAGCGCGAGGGAGAGGTGTGGTGTCTCAGTGAGGTCTCAGGGTGCTTTTATAGGCTCGGGGCGGTCCACGATGGTCGAGGTCTACGGCGGCGGCCATGGCGCGTCCACGGCGACCATTTCTCGATTACACGGCGAGGGTGCAGAGGCTCGTGGCGGCTTGGGGTTTAACGGGGTCCGGCAAGGTTCTAGAATCATCTAGAGGAGTGGTGCGTGTCGGGAGCAGAGACGGGGGCCAATTTGCTCGGCGCCGTCCAATGCATCCGCGGCGGTCGTCGGGGAACATCGGCGTTAAGGCGACGGGAGAGGTGCCCGTTTTCTTCCCTGCGGTGCAGAGAGGTGCAGAGGGTCGAGGGCAGGGAGAGCGCGGCCGGGGGGTCCTGGCGGCGAAAAAAAACGGCGACGACGGTGAGGCGACACGGCGATGGTCGTCGGGGCTGAGGTCGATGACCATTTTGCAGAAAACCCCCTCCTTCCTCTTTTCTTTTATTTTTCAGTTTTATTTCAATATCCAGAAGCTTTTCCTAGATTTATTTGAGGTACTTAAACATTTTAGAAAATTCTGCAAATATTTGTGGGGCCTCCTCATAACATGTAGAAGCTCCACAAAAATTGGCATTGCCAAATAAAATGTTTGGCAACATTTTCTTTTATAGTACTTGGTTTAAGGTAATTTGATTTATTTCTATTTGTTTTTATTTTAGAATTTTAAAACAAGTTCAAAAATAATATTTGAAAGGGGAAAGTAGTAGGAACAAAATGGGGAGTGTTTACATTGCATCATCCACTGACTTTGGTTTGAAAAAAATAATTGAGTTTGTCACTTTGAGATTTTTAAGTGACAACTTGTCACTTTTATTTTCTTGCTTTGATTTTGTATTTTGTTTTCTTTCTTTCTTACTAGTGTTCACTAGAGCAAACACTCACACAAACAGCAGAACAACAACTCAAGTAACAAGAAGCAATTAACATACAATAAACAACAAAAAAAGTTTTTGTTGGTTCTCATTTTTGGAATATAATCCTGATAATATTTTTGGGATGTTACAGGAGATGCTGGCTCCGTGGTTCCGGCGCAGCTTGACTTGAGTTCTTCGGCGGCTGCCCACCTGGAAATCCAATACTTCTGAGGTGGGCGCATGGTCCCGCTTGAATGGTCACCACGTGACCCGGGAGCTCCCAGTGTCCATCGAGAGTGTCTCCCGGAGCAAAGGTCTGATCCCAAATGGACGCAGTGCTTTGTGTAGGCCGTGGGAGAACTGGCGGGTATCCATCACAAAGATCGTCGGTCTGCGTGGAAGTGCTCGAGAAAGTCCGAAAAGACCGTCCCCTCTGATGCACTCCTTTCTGAGGCAACCGAGCTCCGAAATTGGCTTTCTTCTTCGGGTTGAGAGGGCAATCACGGCAAATATGCCTGCTGGCGCTAAGTTGACGAGGGAATATATTGCGGTGTTGCTTCTATCTCCCCGGCAACGGCGCCAGAAAATATGCTTGATGCGTGTAACGTCACACGTCAGTTGGGAACCCCAAGAGGAAGGTATGATGAGTGCAGCAGCAAGTTTTCCCTCAGTATGAAACCAAGGTTTATCGAACCAGTAGGAAAACGAGGTTTGCTTCGAAGGTGTTGGTGAAGGAGTGTAGTGCGGCGCAACACCAGGGATTCCGGTGCCAACGTGGAACCTGCACAACACAATCAAATTACTTTGCCCCAACTTAACAGTGAGGTTGTCAATCTCACCGGCTTGCTGAAAACAAAGGGTTAAACGTATCGAATGGAAGATGATGTTTGTTTGCATAAAACAGTAGAGAACAATGATTGCAGTAGATTGTATTTCAGATGTAAAAGAATGGACCGGGGTCCACAGTTCACTAGTGGTGTCTCTCCAATAAGATAACTAACATGCTGGGTAAACAAATTACAGCTGGGCAATTGACAATTGATAAGTGCATATAACATGCATGTGTGAGTGTGGTGTCTACTATGAGATTCATTTGGGCATTACGACAAAGTACATAGACCGCTATCCAGCATGCATCTATGCCTAAATAGTCCACTTTCCGGTTAACATCCGTACCCCTTCCAGTATTAAGTTGCAAGCAACAGACAATTGCATTAAGTAATGTGCGTAATGTAAACAATACATTCATCCTTGAATAAAGCATTGCTGTTTTACCCCTAGTGGCAACAACACATCTACAACCTTAGAACTTGCTGTCACTATCCCAGGTTAAATAGAGGTTGAACCCAACTATCATGCATAAATACCCCCTCTTGGAGTTACAAGTATTCACTTGGCCAAGGCTTCAACAAGTAACGGAGAGCATGCAAGATCACAAATGACATAGACATGATAATATAATATTCAGCTCCACATAGGTATCAATATAAGTCAGATCCCAGCAAACACAACATGTAGCATTACAATAAGATGATCTTGATCATGATAGGCAGCTCACAAGATCTAAACATGATGGCACAAGTGGAGAAGACAACCATCTAGCTACTGCTATGGACCCATAGTCCAAGGATGAACTACTCACGCATCACTCCGGAGGCGGGCATGGCGATGTAGAGCCCTCCGGTGATGATTCCCCTCTCCGGCAGGGTGCCGGGAAGAGCTTCAGAACCCCCCGAGTTAGGGTTGACGACGGCGGCGCAGCGAATATGTTCTGGATGAAAGGCTCGGTGTTTTAGGGTTTTCACGTCTCGGGGAATAAATAGGCGAAGGGGCGATGTCGGCGGACCCCCGAGGGGCCCAAACCACCAGGCGGCGCGGTGGGCCCCTGCCGCGCCGCCTGTGGTTTGGCCACCTCGTGGCCTTCGTCTCTCCTTCGGACTCCGTGTACGTGCTGGAAAAATAGGGACTTGGCCTTTTGTTTCGTGCAATTCCGAGAATATTTCCAGAAGTAACTTTCTGAAACCAAAAACAGCAGAAAACAGGGAACTGGCACTGTGGCATCTTGTTAATAGGTTAGTCCCAGAAAATGCATAAAAGTGATATGAAGTGTATATAAAACATGTAGCAAATGGTATAATATAAGCATGGAACAGCAGAAATTATGGATACGTTGGAGACGTATCAAGCATCCCCAAGCTTAGTTCTACTCGTCCTCGAGTAGGTAAAACGATAACAACAAATAATTTCTGAGGAGACATGCTTTCACACAATCTTGATCAATATATTGCAAGGCTCATGTCATGAATGAAGTGACTCAAAGCAATGATCTATAGTTTGCTAACAAATAGATAAAGAGTAAACAATGAATCATATAAGCAAAAACTTTTCATGAATAGTACTTTCAAGACAAGCATCAAAAAGTTTTGCATAAGAGGTAACTCATAAAGCAATAGATTCAAAGTAAAAGGCATTGAAGCAACACAAAGGATGATTAAGTTTCAGCATTTGCTTTCAACTTGTAACATGTATATCTCATGGATAGTTGTCAACATAAAGCAATATAACAAGTGCAATAAGTAAACATGTAAGAATCAATGCACACAAAGTTGACACAAGTGTTTGCTTCTAAGATAGAAAGGAGTAGGTAAACTGACTCAACATAAAGTAAAAGATAGGCCCTTCGCAGAGGGAAGCAGGGATTAAATCATGTGCTAGAGCTTTTTAAGTTTTCGAAAGCATATAGAGAGCACAAAATAAGTATTTGAGAGGTGTTTGTTGTTGTCAACGAATGGTAGTGGGCACTCTAACCCCCTTGTCAACCAGACTTTCAAGAGCGGCTCCCATGAAGGACGTTATCTCTACCAGCAAGGTAGATCATCCCTCTTCTCTTTTGTTTACACATGTATTTTAGTTTCTTTATAGATGACACTCCTCCCAACCTTTTGCTTACACAAGCCATGGCTAACCGAATCCTCGGGTGCCTTCCAACATTCACATACCATGGAGGAGTGTCTATTTGCAAATTAAGTTGCTTACTGATAAATCAGGGCAAAACATGTGAAGAGAATTATTAATGAAAGTTGTAATTAATTGGGGCTGGGCACCCCGTTGCCAGCTCTTTTTGCAAATTATTGGATAAGCGGATGTATATGCCACTAGTCCATTGGTGAAAGTCAGAAGTAAATGACAAGATTGAAAGATAAAACACCACATACTTCCTCATGAGCTATAAAACATTGACACAAATAAGGAGTAATAAAGTTTTGAATAGTTTAAAGGTAGCACATGAAATATTTACTTGGAATGGCAGGAAATACCACATAGTAGGTAGGTATGGTGGACACAAATGGCATGGGTTTTGGCTCAAGTTTTGGATGCACGAGAAGCATTCCCTCTCAGTACAGAGTTTAGGCTAGCAAGGTTGTTTGAAGCAAACACAAGTATAAACCGGTACAGCAAGAATCACATAAAAACATATTGCAAGTATTATAAGACTCTACACTGTCTTCCTTGTTGCTCAAACATTTTACCAGAAAATATCTAGACCTTAGAGAGAACAAATATGCATCCCAAGTCTCAACAAGCTCTACGGTAGTTCTCCACTACTAGGCTTTAACTACATGATGCAAGAGCTTAAACATGATCTACTTGAGAGCTCAAAACAATTGCAAAGCATCAAATCGAAACAAGACAATGATCTACAAGAATGCATATGTCTTTTCCAATACCAACTACTACATGTAGCATTTTCTTTCTTCCAAACAAACACCAATCAATTTATTTAAACATAAACTCTCCAAATGATAATATAATGCAGCAAGAGAGTATTTATAAACAAGTGCTAACAGCTCGAAGAGATGCATGAAAAACAGGAGCTAAAAGCACTGCAGTAGCTAGTTAAGAATACTCAACAAATATAAGTGAAGAACATGAGTATTCACATGAAAAAGCGGAGCGTGTCTCTCTCCCACACAAGGATTGCTAGGATCCGAATTTATTCAAACAAAAACAAAAATAAAAACACACAGACGCTCCAAGTAAAGCGCATAAGATGTGAAAGAATTAAAATATAGTTTCACTAGAGATGACCTGATAAGTTTGTTGATGAAGAAGGGGATGCCTTGGGCATCCCCAAGCTTAGACGCTTGAGTCTCTCTGAATATGGTTGGGATGAACCACGGGGGCATCCCCAAGCTTAGGCTTTTCACTCTTCTTGATCACATAATATCACCCTTCTCGCTTGATCCTTGAAAACTTCCTTCACACCAAACTCAAGACAGTTCTCATTAGAGGGTTAGTGCATAATCAAAAATTCTCATATTCTGTAATGATACAATCAATCCCAAAGCTTCTGGACATTAGCTACAGCCACCAATGCTTTGTGGAGCAAAGAAATCCACACAAACACAGTAAAAGAGCGAATGCAAAACAAAAGGCAGAATCTGTCAAAAACAGAACAGTCTGGAATGACGAATTTTTTCGAGGCACTTAAGTTGCTCAGATGGATCTGGCCTAAAATAATGAAAGTTGCGTACATATCTCAGGAATATGCGTGATTTTTTCAGAATTTTTTGAATTTTCTACAGGGAGATAAGCTCAAATCCGTGACAGCTAAAAATCTGTCACTGCGCAGAAATCCAAATCTTGCATCAACTTTCAATATAGAACTTTACTTGGCACAACATTGCGATAAAATAAAGATACAAAGGAGTTGCTACAGAAGTAACAAAACTCCTTGACTCAAAGAAAACAAAAATAACAGCAAATAAAAACGATGGGTTGTCTCCCATAAGCGCTTTTCTTTAACGCCTTTCAGCTAGGCGCAGAAAGTGAAAATCAAGTGTTGTCAAGTGGCAAATCATTCAAATCATCAAAAGCTTCTTCCAACACACAGCTTGTAACAATGGGTATCTTAGATGTTCCTGGAGGTGTTTCATTACCTTTAACCGTACTAAAAGTTTTATCAATTTTAAGCTCATAATGAGTCTTTGGTTTTGGCACTTTAGGAACATACATAAACTTTTGCTCTCTACCCACATAAACTTTCTCCTTTTTAGACTTAAGAGAAGTAAAGGTTGAACTTAAGGTTTCAATAGCTTCCTCTAACTCATCAATTCTATGATTTTGGGTGTCATGGATATTATTATCCTCAAGAACAGTGATTCTTTCATTGATGGTGGCTATTGATTCATTAGTCTTACCAATACAATCAAGAAAATTTGGAAAAAATTTCTCCATAGAGTCTAACTTATTTATAACATCCTCCAAGGTGATCTCAATTTTAATATTTTAGTGGGTGGTAGAGTGTTTCTAGTACATCTATGATGAGCATCACCAATTCTATACCAAGCATCTTTCAAATTTTCACCTCCTAGTTGCCTAAAAGAACGAACTTCAACTTCAGGAGCATTCATTTTGAAAAACAAAAGCAAACCTAATTAAACAAGTAACTAATTTTTGTGTTTTTGATAAAGAGAGCAAACAAGACTAATAAAAATAAACTAAGCAAGACAAATAACAAAGTAAAATGATTGGAAGTGAGAGACTCCCATTGTAGAAGCAATTCGGTTTTCCCCGGCAACGGCGCCAGAAAATATGTGCTGGCGCTAAGTTGACGAGGGAATATATGCGGGTTGCTTCTATCTCCCCGGCAACGGCGCCAGAAAATATGCTTGATGTGTAACGTCACACGTCAGTTGGGAACCCCAAGAGGAAGGTATGATTGCAGCAGCAAGTTTTCCCTCAGTATGAAACGAAGGTTTATCGAACCAGTAGGAAAACGAGGTTGCTTCGAAGGTGTTGGTGAAGGAGTGTAGTGCGGTGCAACACCAGGATTCCGGTGCCAACGTGGAACCTGCACAACACAATCAAATTACTTTGCCCCAACTTAACAGTGAGGTTGTCAATCTCACCGGCTTGCTGAAAACAAGGGTTAAACGTATCGTATGGAAGATGATGTTTGTTTGCATAAAACAGTAGAGAACAATGATTGCAGTAGATTGTATTTCAGATGTAAAAGAATGGACCGGGGTCCACAGTTCACTAGTGGTGTCTCTCCAATAAGATAACTAACATGCTGGGTAAACAAATTACAGCTGGGCAATTGACAATTGATAAGTGCATAAAACATGCATGTGCGAGTTGTGGTGTCTACTATGATTCATTTGGGAATTACGACAAAGTACAAGACCGCTATCCAGAGGCATCTATGCCTAAAGAGTTCCACCTTCCGGTTAACATCCGTACCCCTTCCAGTATTAAGTTGCAGCAACACAATTGCATTAGTAATGTGCATTGTAAACAATACATTCATCCTTGAATAAAGGTATTGCTGTTTTAACCCCTAGTGGCAACAACACATCTACAACCTTAGAACTTGCTGTCACTATCCCGGTTAAATAGAGTTGAACCCAACTATCATGCATTAAACCCCCTCTTGGAGTCACAAGTATTCACTTGGCCAAGGCTTAACAAGTAACGGAGAGTTGCAAGATCACCAAATGACATAGACATGATAATATAAAATTCAGCTCCACATAGGTATCAATATGTCAGATCCCAGCAAACACAACATGTAGCATTACAATAAGATGTCTTGATCTTGATAGGCAGCTCACAAGATCTAACATGATGGCACAAGAGGAGAAGACAACCATCTAGCTAACTGCTATGGACCCATGTCCAAGGATGAACTAATACACATCACTCCGGAGGCGGGCATGGCGATGTAGAGCCCTCCGTGATGATTCCCCTCTCCGGCAGGGTGCGGGAAGAGCTTCAGAACCCCCGAGATAGGTTGACGACGGCGGCGGCAGCGAATATGTTCTGGATGAAAGGCTCGGTGTTTTAGGGTTTTCACGTCTCGGGGAATAAATAGGCGAAGGGGCGATGGTCGGCGGACCCCGAGGGGCCCAAACCCACCAGGCGGCGCGATGGGCCCCCCGCCGCGCCGGCCTGTGGTTTGGCCACCTCGTGGCGAGTCTTCGTCTCTCCTTCGGACTCCGAGTACGTGTAATGGAAAAAATAGGGACGTGGCCTTTTGTTTCGTGCAATTCGAGAATATTCCAGAAGTAACTTTCTGAAACCAAAACAGCAGAAAACAGGGAACTGGCACTGTGGCTAGGGCTGGACTAACGAGCTGCTCGGATCGTTAAGGCTCGGTTCGTTAAGGCTCGAGATCGTTAAGCCTCAGATCGTTAAGCTTTGTTAAGAATAACGAGCTGAAATTAAAGCTCGGCTCGGTTCGTTAGACGTTCACGAGCGCTCGCGAGCAGCTCGTTAAGACTCGTTAAGAAGATGTAAAAAAACTTAAAATGCATCTGAAAAGATTTCAGCCATAAAACGTATAAAAGTAGTTTAAAACTGACAAATCGACAACAAATAGTTCACAAACTCATAGTAGTTTCACACTCTCAAATGAAAATAAATATTGCTAACTAGTTAATCGTTGGATGGGCTACAACATATAGATTTGTAACCATGCTGCCACGACGCTAACGATCTTAACGAGTAGCTCACGAAACTCGTTATTTTGATTGTTAAGCTCGTTAGTATTAACGAGCTAAAATTGCTGCTCGGCTCGATTCGTTAAGATAACGAGTCGAGCACAAACGAGTCGAGTTACCAAGCGCTCAATAAGCTTAACGAAATTCGAGCTTTATGTCCAGCCCTAACTGTGGCATCTTGTTAATAGGTTAGTCCCAGAAAATGCATAAAAGTGATATGAAGTGTATATAAAACATGTAGCAAATGGTATAATATAAGCATGGAACAACAGAAATTATGGATACGTTTGAGACGTATCAATGCCCAGGTTCCCCGCAAGTATAACAACCTCCGCTCTTCTGTCTCAGCTGAATATTGTTGTAAAACTGCCGACAATCTTCCAAGTTGTGCCTGTCCGACCTATGCTAAACGCACCAGACCCCAGGTTGGCGAAACTCTTCTTCTTTGCTTTGGTCAAGGTTGCTTTTCCTCCGAGAGCGGCGCCGAGGCTTGTTCGTCCGGATGAGGTTCCTCTTCACCTTCATGCGTCCACGCAGGCGGGAGGGCCTCATCGTTAGGGACACTTTCCTCAGGTTCTTCCTTGCCAACAAAAGGACTGACGTACGCGGCTGACGGGGTGAACTGGATTCCATAGGTTCGGCCTTCTACTGGCGGAGGCGAGATTCCTCCAGAACAAACCCCAGGCCGGGATACCGCAAGAATTCCATCGCAGCCTTCCCTTTCCTCTTTCTGTCATGTTTTGACAAGAGGAAAGCTTGACGTAGATCATGCAACGAACGAAGGGCTCGAAGGAGTGCTTGTACCGGACGACGAGCTTGACATAGACAGTGTCTCCGATGAAGGAGAGCTCGAAGCAGATCTTGTCGTCGAAGATGAAATCGCCACGGCGTGAGATGCAAACGAATCTTGCGCTTGCGCCCCCTACCTGGCGCGCCAGATGTCGTGTCACGAATGACGGACACCGGGGATGAGGGACACCCCCTTTGTAGATTCGGAAGGGGCGCGAAGGAGGCTGGAAGACGTCTTCCGGGGAAGTACCGTCGGCGAGATCTCCGTCACTCTCTCTCTCTCTCTGCGTGTGTGGAAAGCAAGCAAGGAACACAGCGATCTACCCAGGTTCAGGCCGCCCGGAGGCTAACAGCCCTACTCCTGCATGTCTGAATAGATGGAGGCATCATGGCGTGGCTACAATGGGGTCTCCGGCGAGGCACCCGGGAGGGGTTTTGGCGAGAGGAGGAAGAAAGGGCAGATCCTGGCCCTGAGGAGATCACCTCCCTTTTCCTCTCTGCCCTAGCTATCTCCAGCTGTGTTCTTGCCTATGCCTTGCCTTGGATTCCGTCCTCCCTCCCCCCATGACTTGGCCCTCCTTTTATAGGCAAGGGGTGCCACAAGGGTCATGCGAGGAGCGTGAGGGGGTCTTGGCGGGAAGTTCCCCCTCTCCATGGTTGAGGTGAAGACGTGGCCTCTTCTCCTCCAAGTATCTTCCTCCGGTTTGGTGAGATTCCCCTCCTTTAGGGGAAAGCGACGTGGGAAAGGAGCTGGTACACCGCAGGTGGTGTCCCCTGCCTGCGCCTTGCTTCCCAAGTCTTCTAGGCTCTTCTACCATCTTCGGGAGGGCGCTGGAAGCCCTGTCTTCGCCTGGTACCCGAGAGGGAGTCCGGCCTCGCCGGGGCCTCGGGCTCTCGGGGTCATCTCGCTCTTCCGGGGTGCGAAGGGTCCCGGGGTCCCGGGGTCCCCTGCACCCGGCAGACTTGGCTTGGTGTGCGAGGTGCCCGCCAGTCTTGCGTCATGTCTTGGCCTTGTCCATCTTCGCGCTGGGCCCACTGGTGATGGACCCACTTTGGCAGCACTAGGGGAACCCCGTGTTCCACTGCTGCGACAAAAACTTTTCATGAATATTACTTTCAAGACAAGCATAAAAAAGCTTTGCATAAGAGTTAACTCATAAAGCAATAGATTCTAAATAAAAGGCACTGAAGCAACACATAGGAAGATTTAAGTTTCAGCAATTGCTTCAACTTTCAACATGTATATCTCATGGATATTGTCAACACAAAGTAATATAACAAGTGCAATAAGTAAGCATATAAGAATTGATGCACACAAAAGTTGACACAAGTGTTTGCTTCTGAGATAGAAAGAAGTAGGTAAACTGACTCAACATAAAGTAAAAGAAAGGCCCTTCGTAGAGGGAAGCAGAGATTAAATCATGTGCTAGAGCTTTTTAGGTTTTTGAAATCATAAAGAGAGCATAAAGTAAGTTTTTGAGAGGTGTTTGTTGTTGTCAACGAATGGCAGTGGGCACTCTATCCCCCTTGTCACCCAGACTTTCAAGAGCGGCTCCCATGAAGGACGTTATTTCTACCCAAGGGTAGATCATCCCTCTTCTCTTTTGTTTACACATGCACTTTTATAAATTGGTATGACACTCCTCCCAACCTTTGCTTACACAAGCCATGGCTAACCGAATCCTCGGTGCCTTCCAACAATCACATACCATGGAGGAGTGCCTATTTTAAATTTTTTAACACTTTGAAAATTGCTTCTGATAAATCATTGGCAAAACATGTGAAGAGAATCAAGTGGTTAAAGTTGTAATTAATTGGGACTGGGCACCCCATTTGCCAGCTCTTTTTGCAAAGTTATTGGATAAGCGGATGTATATGCCACTAGTCCATTGGTGAAAGTCTGTCATGAGTAAATGACAAGGTGATAGAGAAAACGCCACATAACTTCCTCATGAGCTATAAAACATTGACACAAATAATGAGTAATAAAGTTTTGAATAGTTTAAAGTTAGCACATGAAGTATTTACTTGGAATGGCAGGAAATACCACATAATAGGTAGTTATGGTGGACACAAATGGCATGGGTTTTGGCTCAAGGTTTGGATGCACGAGAAGCATTCCCTTTCAGTACAGAGTTTAGGCTAGCAAGGTTGTTTGAAGCAAACAAAGGATATCAACTGGTACAACAAGACTTACATAAAAACATATTGCAAGCATTATAAGACTCTACACTGTCTCCCTTGTTACTCAAACACTTTTACCAGAAAATATCTAGACCGTAGAGATACCAAACATGCAAACCAAATTTTAACAAGCTCTACGGTAGTTCTCCACTAATAGGCTTTAACTACATGATGCAAGAGCTTAAACATGACCTACTTGAGAGCTCAAAACAATTGCAAAGCATCAAATTATCCAAGACAATGATCTACAAGAATGAGTATTTCTTTTCAATATACCATCTACCACATGTAGCATTTTCTGTTTCCAACCAAACACCAGTCAATTTATTTCAACATAAAACTCTCCAAGTAATACAACAATGAAACAAGAGAGTACCTCTTTACAAGAACTAACAACTCTGAATAAGAGATGCATGAAAAACAAGAGCTTAAAAGTATTGCAGTAGCTAGACAAGAATACTCAACAAATATAAGTGAAGATTACGAGTATTCACATGAAAAAGCGGAGCATGTCTCTCTCCCACACAAGAATGCTAGGATCCAATTTATTCAAAAAAAGAAAATAACAAAGCAAGAAAATAAAAGCACACAGACGCTCCAAGTAAAGCAAATAAGATGTGGAGGAATTAAAATATAGTTTCACTAGAGATGACCTGATAAGTTGTTGATGAAGAAGGGATGCCTTGGGTATCCCCAAGCTTAGACGCTTGAGTCTTCTTGAGATATGCTTTGGTGACCCACGGGGGCATCCCCAAGCTTAGGCTTTTCACTCTTCTTGATCATATCATATCATCCTCCTCTCTTGATCCTTGAAAACTTCCTTCACACCAAACTCAAAGTAATTCTCATTAGAGGGTTAGTGCATAATTAAAAATTCACATATTCTATAGTGACACAATCATCACCAATACTTCTGGACATTAGCTACAACCACTGATGTTTTGTGGAGCAAAGAAATCCACTCAAACACAGTAAAAGAGAGAATGCAAAATGAAAGGCAGAATCTGTCAAAAACAGAACAGTCTGGAAAGACGAATTTTTTTGAGGCACTTGAGTTGCTCAGATGCGAAAATTTAAAACTAATGAAAGTTGCGTACATATATAAGTATCATGCGTAATTGGTTTTAGAATTTTCATTTTTTCTGGAGTGCATACAGCTCAAAACGGTGGACAACAAAAATCTGTCTCTGCGCAGAAATCCAAATCTAGCATCAACTTTCTATTAGAGACTTTACTTGGCACAACAATACAATAAAATAAAGATACAAAGGAGTTGTTACAGAAGTAAGCAAGCTCCAAGACTCAAATAAAAGAAAAAGTACAGAAAATAAAACCATGGGTTGTCTCCCATAAGCGCTTTTCTTTAACGCCTTTCAGCTAGGCGCAGAAAGTGAAAATCAAGTGTTTCCAAGTGAAGAAGCATCCAAATCACCAAAGGCTTCCTCTAAAACACAACTTGTCACAATAGGTACTTTAGGTATCCCTGAAGATGTTCCAATGTGTAAGTCACCATTAATTGTACTAAAGGTTTTATCAATTTTAAGCGCACTACGAGGCTTTGGCTTAGGCATCTTGGGAACATAAATGAACTTTTGCTCTCTTCATACAAAAGCTTTCTCCCTCTTAAATTTAAGAGAAGAAAAAGTCGAACTTAAAGTTTCCATAGCTTCCTCTAACTCACCAATTCTATGATTTTGAGTATCATGAGTATTACTAGCCTCTAAAATAGTGATTCTTTTATCGATGCTTACTATTGATTCATTAACCTTGCTAATATTATCAAGAAAATTTGGCAAGTTTTTCTCCATAGAATCCAACTTTTTAATAACATCTTCCAGAGTGATCTCGGTTTAAATTTCTTTAGTAGGTGGTATCCCTACCAAACTTTCAATTAAATTGCAAGCTTCCAAAGCAGGGGTACCAAGAAAATTACCCCTGTAAGAGTGTCCAGAACATACCTATACCAACTAGTGATGCCAACATAAAAATTCCTGAGGAGGATCAAGGTAGAATATATATTTTTGCATCTATGATGAGCATCACTTATCCTATACCAAGCACCTTTCAAACTTTCTCCCCCTTGTTGCCTAAACGAACGAACTTCAACTTCAGGAGTATTCGTTTTAGCAAAATTACAACTAGGCCGAAATAACAAAATAAAAACAAGTAACTATTTTTTTGTGTGTTTTTGATAAAGAGAGCAAAAAAGACAAAATAAAAATAAACTAAGCAAGACAATAACAAAGTAAAGACATTGGAAGTGAGAGACTCCCCTTGCAGAAGGCTTGATCTCCCCGGCAACGGCGCCTGAAAAAGTCTGGTGCCTAGGGGAGATAGAAACCTGCTGAATCCAAAGTGTCTTCACTCCCCGGTAACGGCGCCAAAAAAAGTGCTTGATGACGTGAAAGACACACGTTCGTTGGGAACCCCAAGAGGAAGGTATGATGAGTGCAGCAGCAAGTTTTCCCTCAGTATGAAATCGAGGTTATCGAACCAGTAGGAGATGAAGACACTTCTGAAGGTGTCAACGGCGCCAGAAAAGGTGGTGTTGGTGGAGTGCTTCCTCTTCCTAGCAATGGTGCCAGAAAAAGTTTGGTGTCGAAGGGGAGATCCTGGCGGTTGACTTGGAACCTGCACACAACACAACCAAAATACTTTGCCCCAACTTAACAGTGAGTTTGTCAATCTCACCGCTTGCTGAAAACAAAGAATTAGACGTATAGTGTGGAAAATGATGTTTGTTTGCAGAGAATGAAAGAAAACAATGATTGCAGTAGATTATATTATCAGATGTAAAACAATGGACCAGGGTCCACAGTTCACTAGTGGTGTCTCTCCATAAAGATAACTAACATGCCGGGTAAAGAAATTACAGCTGGACAATTGACAATATTGAAGTACATAAATATGCATGTACAAGTTATGGTGTCTACTATGAGATTCATTTGGGCATTACAACAAGGTACACAGACCGCTATCCAGCATGCATCTGTGTCTAAATAGTCCACCTTCAGGTTAACGTCCGTACCCCTTCTAGTATAAAGTTGCAAGCAACATATAATTGCATTAAGTAAAGTGCATAATGTAAGCAACACATTTATCCTTAGACAAAGCATCACTGTTTTACCCCTAGTGGCAATAGCACATCCAAAACCTTAGAGGTTGCTGTCACTCCCTCAGATTAAATGGAGACTGAACCCACTATCTAGCATAAATACTCCCTCTTGGAGTCACAAGCATCCACTTGGCCAGAGTATCAACAAGCAACGGAGAACATGCATGATCATAAATAACATAGACATGATATTTCAGTACTTAACTTGACATAGTATCAATATTCATCGGATCCCAGCAAACACAACATGTAGCATTACAATAAGATGATCTTGATCATGATAGGCAGCTGATACGTCTCCAACGTATCTACAATTTCTGATGTTCCATGCTTATATTATGCCAATTGCTACATGTTTTATATACACTTTATATCATTTTTATGCATTTTCTGGGACTAACCTATTAACAAGATGCCACAGTGCCAGTTCCTGTTTTCTGCTGTTTTTGGTTTCAGAAAAGTTGTTCTGGAAATATTCTCGGAATTGGACGAAACAAAAACCAAAGTCCCTATTTTTCTGACACGTACATGATACGTCTCCAACGTATCTATAATTTCTGATGTTCCATGCTTATATTATGCCAATTGCTACATGTTTTATTCACACTTTATATCATTTTTATGCATTTTCTGGGACTAACCTATTAACAAGATGCCACAGTGCCAGTTCCTGTTTTCTGCTATTTTTTGTTTCAGAAAAGTTGTTCTGGAAATATTCTCGGAATTGGACGAAACAAAAGCCAAAGTTCCTATTTTTTTGACACGTTCACGAAGTCCGAAGGAGAGACGAAGGGGGCAGTGGGCCGTCCTCACCACGTGGCGGCGTGGTCCCACCTCCTGCCGCGCCGTGACGTGGTGAGGGGGCCACAGGCCTCCACCGACGTTGCCCCTTCGCCTATAAATTGCCTTCCTCGGGAAAACCCTAAGTACCCGAGTCATATTCCACGAAAAGTTCCAGAAGCGCCGCCGCCGTCAACCCTAACTCGGGAGGGTTCTGAAGCTCTTCCCGGCACCCTGCCGGAGAGGGGAATCATCACCAGAGGGCTCTACGTCGCCATGCCATCTCCTAGACTTCGTGAACGTGTCAAAAAAATAGCAGTAGCTATGGGTCCATAGCAGTAGCTAGATGGTTGTCTTCTCCTCTTGTGCCATCATGTTTAGATCTTGTGAGCTGCCTATCATGATCAAGATCATCTTATTGTAATGCTACATGTTGTGTTTGCTGGGATCTGATGAATATTTACACTATGTCAAGTTGAATACTGAAATATTATGTCTATGTTATTTATGATCTTGCATGCTCTCCGTTGCGTGTTGATACTCTGGCCAAGTGGATGCTTGTGACTCCAAGAGGGAGTATTTATGCTAGATAGTGGGTTCAGTCTCCATTTAATCTGGGGGAGTGACAACAACCCCTAAGGTTGTGGATGTGCTGTTGCCACTAGGGGTAACCTAATGATGCTTTGTCTAAGGATGAATGTGTTGTTTACATTATGCACTTTACTTAATGTAATTGTCTGTTGCTTGCAACTTAATACCGGAAGGGGTACTGATGTTAACCTGAAGGTGGACTATTTAGGCACAGATGCATGCTGGATAGCGGTCTGTGTACTTTGTCGTAATGCCCAAATGAATCTCATAGTAGACACTACAACTTGCACATGCATGTTATGCACTTATCAATATTGTCAATTGCCCAGCTGTAATTTGTTTACCCAGCATGTTAGTTATTTATTATGGAGAGACACCACTAGTGAACTGTGGACCCCGGTCCATTCTTTTACATCTGAAATTCAACCTACTGCAATTACTGTTTTCTTTCACTCTCTGCAAACAAACATCATTTTCTACACTATACGTCTAATCCTTTGTTTTCAACAAGCTAGTGAGATTGACAACCTCACTGTTAAGTTGGGGCAAAGTATTTTGGTTGTGTTGTGTGCAGGATCCAAGTCAACCGCCAGGACCTTCCCTTCGACGCAGACTTTTTCTGGCACCATAGCTGGGGAGAGGAAGCACTCCCTACGCACCACCACTTTTTCTGGCGCCATTGACACCTTCAGAAGTGTCTTCATCTCCTACTGGTTCGATAACCTCGGTTTCATACTGAGGGAAAACTTGCTGCTGCACTCATCATACCTTCCTCTTGGGGTTCCCAACGAACGTGTGACTTTCACGTCATCAAGCACTTTTTCTGGCGCCGTTGCCGGGGAGATCAAGCCTTCTATTTGGGGAGTCTCTCACTTCCAATCTCTTTACTTTGTTATTGTCTTGCTTAGTTTATTTTTATTTTGCTTTGTTTGCTCTCTTTATCAAAAATACAAAAAAATTAGTTACTTGCTTTTATTTTGTTATTTCGGCCTAGTGTTCTTTTTGCTAAAATGAGTACTCCTGAGAACACAAGTTGTGTGACTTCACTAGCACAAATAATAATGATTTCATATGCACTCCTATTGCTCCACCTGCTTCTAAAGCAGACTTTTATGAAATTAAACCTGCTCTATTAAATCTTGTTATGAAAGAGCAATTTTCTGGTGTTAGTACTGATGATGCTGCTGCCCATCTTAATAATTTTGTTGAACTTTGTGAGATGCAAAAGTATAAGGATATGGATGGGGATATTATTAAACTGAAATTATTTCCTTTCTCTTTGAGAGGAAGAGCTAAAGAATGGTTGCTATCTTTGCCTAGAAATAGTATTGATTCATGGACTAAATGCAAAGATGCTTTCATTGGAAAATATTATCCTCCTGCTAAGATTATATCCTTGAGAAGTAGCATTATGAATTTCAAGCAATTTGATAATGAACATGTTGCCCAAGCATGGGAAAGAATGAAATCTTTGGTAAAGAATTGTCCCACCCATGGACTGACTGCTTGGATGATCATCCAAACCTTTTATGCAGGACTAAATTTTTCTTCAGAAACTTGTTGGATTCGGCCTCTGGAGGACCTTCATGTCCATCACTTTGGGTGCTGCAACAAAGCTTCTTGATGATATGATGATTAACTATTCCGAGTGGCACACCGAAAGGCTCCTCAAGGTAAGAAGGTAAATTCTGTTGAAGAAACCTCTTCTTTGAGTGATAAGATTGATGTTATTATGTCTATTTGTGAATGGTAAATCTCATGTTGATCCAAATAATGTTCCTTTAGCTTCATTGGTTGCTCAAGAAGAGCATGTTGATGTGAACTTCATTAAAAATAACAACTTCAACAACAATGCTTATAGGAATAATTTTGGTAGCAACAATTATAAGCCTTATCCTTCAATAGTGGTAATGGTTATGCAATTCTTATGGTAATTCCTACAGCAATAATAGAAGTGTGTCCTCTGATCTTGAAGCCATGCTTAAGGATTTATTAGTACACAAACTGCTTTTAAAAAACTGTTGAGGAAAAGTTTGGTAAAATTGATGTTCTTGCTTCTAAGGTTGATAGTCTTTCTCTTGATGTTGATCTTTTGAAACTAAAAGTTATGCCTAATGATGTTAAAGAGAACAAGACTTTTGCTACTGCCAATGCTATCCAAGTTAAAATTGACAACAATATTAGGATGTTGGCTGAATTGCATGCTAGGTGGGAAAGAGAGGATAAAATTGAAAAAGAGAATAGTATAGCTAGAGTTTGTACTATTACCACCACTAGTAATGCTAATGTTTCACATGCTAGTAAGCCTCCTACTATCAATGGTAACATAATTGGTGTTGGCAATGTTTCTACTACCTCTGCAAAGCGTTTAAAATTGCCCAAAACCACTGAAACTGTTCCTGATAAAAGTGCTGAAATTTTTCGAAATATGGGAGACAATGGTTCCTTTGCCATTGACCATAATGATTTTGATTTTGATGATTGTAATATTTTGAAGTAATTATGTTCTTGCAAAAGCTAGCTAGAAGTCCTAATGCTAGTGCTATTAATATGGCTTTCACAAAACATATTACAAATGCTCTCATACAAGCTAGGGAAGAGAAACTGAAACATGAAGCTTCTATCCCTAGAAGTTAGAAGATGGTTGGGAGCCCATCATTAAGATGAAGGTGAATGATTTTGATTGTAATGCTTTATGTGATCTTGGTGCTAGCATTTATGTTATGCCTAAGAAACTTTATGATATGCTTGATTTGCCACCTTTGGAACATTGTTATTTGGATGTTTATCTTGCTGATAATGCTATGAAGAAACCTTTGGGAGAGTTGATGATGTTCTTTTTATGGTTAACAATAACCTTGTCCCCGTTGATTTTGTTGTTATGGACATCGAATGCAATGCATCTTGTCCTATTGTTTTGGGAAGACCTTTTCTTAGAACTGTTGGTGCCATTATTGATATGAAAGAAGGAAATATAAGGTACCAATTCCCACTCAAGAAAGGTATGGAACACTTCCCTAGAAAGAGAATGAAGTTGCCTTTTGATTCTATTATTAGAACAAGTTATGATTTGGATGCTTCTTCACTTGGAAACACTTGATTTTCACTTTCTGCGCCTAGCTGAAAGGCGTTAAAGAAAAGCGCTTATGGGAGACAACCCATGTTTTATTTCTGTAATTTTTTCTTTTCTTTGAGTCTTGGAGTTTGCTTACTTCTGTAACAACTCCTTTGTATCTTTATTTTATTGCATTGTTGTGCCAAGTAAAGCCTCTAATAGAAAGTTGATGCTAGATTTGGATTTCTGCGCAGAGACAGATTTTTTCTGTCCACCGTTTTGAGCTGTATGCACTCCAGAAAAATCTAAAAATTCTGAAAAATTCAGGCGTGATCCTCATATATGTACGCAACTTTCATTAGTTTTGACTTTTCGCATCTGAGCAACTTAAGTGCCTCGAAAAAATTCGTCTTTCCAGACTGTTCTGTTTTTGACAGATTCTGCCTTTTGATTTGCATTCTCTCTTTTACGTGTTTGAGTGGATTTCTTTGCTCCACAAAATATCAGTGGCTGTAGCTAATGTCCAGAAGTGTTGGAGATGATTGTTCATCACAGAACATGTGAATTTTTGATTATGCACTAACCCTCTAATGAGAATTACTCTGAGTTTGGTGTGAAGGAAGTTTTCAAGGATCAAGAGAGGAGGATGATATGATATGATCAAGAAGAGTGAAAAGCCTAAGCTTGGGGATGCCCCCGTGGGTCACCCAAGCATATTTCAAGAAGACTCAAGCGTCTAAGCTTGGGGATGCCCAAGGCATCCCCTTCTTCATCAACAACTTATCAGGTCATCTCTAGTGAAACTATATTTTAATTCTTTCACATCTTATGTGCTTTACTTGGAGCGTCTGTGTGCTTTTATTTTTGCTTTGTTTTCTGAATAATTGGATCCTAGCATTCTTGTGTGGGAGAGAGACACGCTCCGCTTTTTCATGTGAATACTCATGTTCTTCACTTATATTTGTTGAGTATTCTTGACTAGCTACTGCAATGCTTTTAGCTCCTGTTTTTCATGCATCTCTTGTTCAGAGCTGTTAGTTCTTGTAGAGAAGTACTCTCTTGTTTCATTGTTGTATTATTTGTAGAGTTTTATGTTGAAATAAGTTGATTGGTGTTTGGTTGGAAACAGAAAATGCTACATGTGGTAGATGGTATATTGAAAAGACATACTCATTCTTGTAGATCATTGTCTTGGATAATTTGATACTTTGCAATTGTTTTGAGCTCTCAAGTAGATCATGTTTAAGCTCTTGCATCATGTAGTTAAAGCCTATTAGTGGAGAACTACCGTAGAGCTTGTTGAGACTTGGTTTGCATGTTTGATATCTCTAAGGTCTAGATATTTTTTGGTAAAGTGTTTGAACAACAAGGGAGACAGTGTAGAGTCTTATAACGCTTGCAATATGTTTTTATGTAAGTCTTGCTGTACCGGTTGATATCCTGTGTTTGCTTCAAACAACCTTGCTAGCCTAAACTCTGTACTGAGAGGGAATGCTTCTCGTGCATCCAAACCTTGAGCCAAAACCCATGCCATTGTGTCCACCATAACTACCTACTATGTGGTATTTCCTGCCATTCCAAGTAAATACTTCATGTGCTACCTTTAAACTATTCAAAACTTTATTACTCCTTATTTGTGTCAATGTTTTATAGCTCATGAGGAAGTTTGTGGTGTTTTCTCTATCACCTTGTCATTTACTCATGACAGACTTTCACGAATGGACTAGGGGCATATACATCCGCTTATTCAATAACTTTGCAAAAAGAGCTGACAAATGGGGTGCCCAGTCCCAATTAATTTCAACTATAACTGTTAATTCTCTTCACATGTTTGCCAATGATTTATCAAAAGCAAATTCCAAAATGTTAAACTTTATCAAATAGGCACTCCTCCATGGTATGTGAATGTTGGATAAGGGAGATTGATAACCTCGGTTTCTTACTGAGGGAAGACTTGCTGCTACACTCATCAAACCTTACTCTTGGGGTCTCCCAACGAACGTGTGGTTTACACGCATCAAGCAAGTTTCCTGGCACCGTTGCCGGGGAGGTCAAGCCTTCTGTTAGGGGAGTCTCTCACTTCCAATCTCTTTACTTTGTTATTGTCTTGCTTAGTTTATTTTTATTTTGTCTTGTTTGCTCTCTTTATCAAAAACACAAAAAAATTAGTTACTTGTTTTTATTTTGTTATTTCGGCCTAGTCTTGTTTTTGCTAAAATGAGTACTCCTGAGAAGACCAAGTTGTGTGACTTTACTAGCACAAATAATAATGATTTCATATGCACTCATATTGCTCCACCTGCTTCTAAAGCAGACTTTTATGAAATTAAACCTGCTCTATTAAATCTTTTTATGAAAGAGCAATTTTCTGGTGTTCGTACTGATGATGCTGCTGCCCATCTTAATAATTTTGTTGAACTCTGTGAGATGCAAAAGTATAAGGATATAGATGGGGATATTATTAAACTAAAATTATTTCCTTTCTCTTTGAGAGGAAGAGCTAAAGAATGGTTGCTATCTTTGCCTAGAAATAGTATTGATTCATGGACTAAATGCAAAGATGCTTTCATTGGAAAATATTATCTTCCTGCTAAGAATATATCTTTGAGAAGTAGCATTATGAATTTCAAGCAATTTGATAATGAGCATGTTGCCCAAGCATGGGAAAGAATGACATCATTGGTAAAGAATTGTCCCACCCATGGACTGATTGCTTGGATGATCATCCAAACCTTTTATGCAGGACTGAATTTTTCTTCAAGAAATCTACTGGATTCGGCTGCTGGAGGCATCTTCATGTCCATCACTCTGGGTGCTGCAACAAAGCTTCTTGATGATATGATGATTAACTATTCTGAGTGGCACACCGAAAGGACTCCTGAAGGTAAGAAGGTAAATTCTGTTGAAGTAACCCGTTCTTTGAGTGATAAAGTTGATGTTATTATGTCTATGCTTGTGAATGGTAAATCTCATGTTGATCCAAATAATGTTCCTTTAGCTTCATTGGTTGCTCAAGAAGAGCATGTTGATGTGAACTTCATTAAAAACAACAATTTCAACAACAATGCTTATAGGAATAATTTTGGTAACAACAATTATAAGCCTTATCCTTCAAATAGTGGTAATGGTTATGTCAATTCATATGGTAATTCCTACAGCAATAATAGAAGTGTTTCCTCTGATCTTGAAGCCATGCTTAAGGATTTTATTAGTACACAAAATGCTTTTAATAGAACTGTTGAGGAAAAGCTTGGTAAAATTGATGTTCTTGCTTCTAAGGTTGATAGCCTTTCTCTTGATGTTGATCTTTTGAAACAAAAAGTTATGCCTAATGATGTTAATAAGAACAATACTTTTACTACTGCCAATGCTATCCAATAACTTGCAAAAAGAGCTGGCAAATGGGGTGCCCAGTCCCAATTAATTACAACTATAACTGCTTAATTCTCTTCACATGTTTGCCAATGATTTATCAAAAGCAAATTTCAAAGTGTTAAACATTATCAAGTAGGCACTCCTTCATGGTATGTGATTGTTGGAAGGCACCCGAGGATTCGGTTAGCCATGGCTTGTGTAAGCAAAGGTTGGGAGGAGTGTCATACCAATTTATAAATATGCATGTGTAAACAAAAGAGAAGAGGGATGATCTACCCTTGGGTAGAAATAACGTCCTTCATGGGAGCCGCTCTTGAAAGTCTGGGTGACAAGGGGGATAGAGTGCCCACTGCCATTCGTTGACAACAACAAACACCTCTCAAAAACTTACTTTATGCTCTCTTTATGATTTCAAAAACCTAAAAAGCTCTAGCACATGATTTAATCCCTGCTTCCCTCTGCGAATGAGTTAACTCTTATGCAAAGTTTTTTGATGCTTGTCTTGAAAGTACTATTCATGAAAAGTTTTTGCTTATATGATTCAGTTGTTTACTCTTTATCTATTTGTTAGCAAACTATAGACCATTGCCTTGAGTCAATTCAATCATGACATGAGCCTTGCAATATTATTTTTGATCAAGATTGTGTGAAGCATGTCTCCTCAGAAATTATTTTGTTGTTATCGTTTTACCTACTCGAGGACGAGTAGAACTAAGCTTGGGGATGCTTGATACGTCTCCAACGTATCTATAATTTCTGATGTTCCATGCTTATATTATGCCAATTGCTACATGTTTTATATACACTTTCTATTATTTTTATGCATTTTCTAGGACTAACCTATTAACAAGATGCCACAGTGCCAGTTCCTATTTTCAGAAAAGTTGTTCTGGAAATATTCTCGGAATTGGACGAAACAAAAACCAAAGTCCCTATTTTTCTGACACGTACACGGAGTACGAAGGAGAGACGTGGTGAGGAGGCCTCGGGCCTCCACCGACGCCGCCCCTTCGCCTATAAATTTCCTTTGACGGGAAAACCCTAAGTACCCGAGTCAAAATCCACGAAAAGTTCCAGAGCCGCCTGCCGGAGAGGGGAATCATCACCGGAGGGCTCTACATCATCAAGCCTGCCTCCGGAGTGATGTGTGAGTAGTTCATCCTTGGACTATGGGTCCATAGCAGTAGCTAGATGGTTGTCTTCTCCGCTTGTGCCATCATGTTTAGATCTTGTGAGCTGCCTATCATGATCAAGATCATCTTATTGTAATGCTACATGTTGTGTTTGCTGGGATCCTATGAATATTTATACTATGTCAAGTTGAATACTGAAATATTATGTCTATGTTATTTATGATCTTGCATGCTCTCCGTTGCGTGTTGATACTCTGGCCAAGTGGATGCTTGTGACTCCAAGAGGGAGTATTTATGCTAGATAGTGGGTTCAGTCTCCATTTAATCTGGGGGAGTGACAGCAACCCCTAGGGTTGTGGATGTGCTGTTGCCACTAGGGGTAACCTAATGATGCTTTGTCTAAGGATGAATGTGTTGTTTACATTATGCACTTTACTTAATGCAATTGTCTGTTGCTTGCAACTTAATAACGGAAGGGGTACGGATGTTAACCTGAAGGTGGACTATTTAGGCATAGATGCATGCTGGATAGCGGTCTGTGTACTTTGTCGTAATGCCCAAATGAATCTCATAGTAGACTACAACTTGCACATGCATGTTATGCACTTTTCAATATTGCCAATTGCCCAGCTGTAATTTGTTTACCCAGCATGTTAGTTATTTATTATGGAGAGACACCACTAGTGAACTGTGGACCCCGGTCCATTCTTTTACATCTGAAATACAACCTACTGCAATCATTGTTCTCTTTATTCTCCGCAATTAAACATCATTTTCCATACAAAACTTTTAATCCTTTGTTTTCAGCAAGCCGGTGAGATTGACACCCTCACTGATTCGTTGGGGCAAAGTAGTTTGATTGTCTTGTGTGCAGGTTCCAAGTCAGCCGTCATGACTTCTTGCACTCCCCAAGACGCCAAGTTTTCTGACGCCGTTGACACCTCCAGAAGTGTCTTCACCTCCTACTGGATTGATAACCTCGGTTTCTTGCTGAGGGAAGACTTGCTGCTACACTCATCAAACCTTACTCTTGGGGTCTCCCAACGAACGTGTGGTTTACACGCATCAACAACTCACAAGATCTAAACATGATGGCACAAGAGGAGAAGCCAACCATCTAGCTACTGCTATGGACCCATAGTTCAAGGATGAACTACTCACACATCACTCCGGAGGCAGGCATGGCGATGTAGAGCCCTCCGGTGATGATTCCCCTCTCCGGCGGGGTGCCAGGAAGGGCTTCAGAACCCTCCCGAGTTAGGGTTGACGGCGGCGGCGGCTCTGGAACTTTTCGTGGATAATGACTCGGGTGTCTAGGGTTTTCCCGAAAATAGCAATTTATAGGCGAAGGGGCGATGTCGGTGGAGACCCGAGGGGCCCACACCACGTGGCGGCACGCCGGGAGGTGGGACCGCGCCACCACCAGGTGTGGCCGCCTCCTCGGTCCCCTTCGTGTCTCCTTCGGTCTCCGTGTACGTGACAGAAAAATAGGACCTTTGGCTTTTGTTTCGTCCAATTCCGAGAATATTTCCAGAACAACTTTTCTGAAATACAAAAACAACAGAAAACTGGAACTGGCACTCTGGCATCTTGTTAATAGGTTAGTCCCAGAAAATGCATAAAAATGATATAAAGTGTATATGAAACATGTAGCAATTGGTATAATATAAGCATGGAACATAAGAAATTACAGATACGTTGGGACGTATCACTCCCTGACCATCAGACAGAGAAGACCGAAGAGAGAGGGAGGGGCGGAGGAGAGAGAGAGATGGGGGAAGAGGGGTTTATGGTTTATGAGGGGATCGTCGGAGCATGACGAGTTGTCAGGATTGAGGTGTCACCGACGTTCGCGAAATGGCTGAAACGATCTTTTTAGTGGTGGCAATGCCTGTAATTACCACGAAATTAAAAATGTGCGTTGAGTTGTCAAACATTGAAAAGATTTGGGTCGTTGATCAGATATTGAATGATTTAAATTTAATGTATCCAAGCATGTTTACCCTTTTAATAGTCATATAAATATTGATATTGCAACATACTAGGCCGTAAGAGTGGCAGAGCCATGATTTGAGCAAAACCGGTCAAAAGAAAAAAGATCCAGTTTTTACCCTCATCTTTTACACGCCCTGGTGACGAAATAGGCCGTAGACCCGCTATTTAAATATAGCAACCATCCGATACAACCAACGAGAGACACGGCTGGGGCGACAGCCAACGAGCACCCAAAGAAAGGAAAAGAAGAAATAAAAGATGACATAGGCGGATTGACTAAGCTGAAAGAGATCGGTATGACACCTAGAGGGGGGGGGTGAATAGGTGCTACCCCAAATTTTAGTCTTTTTCAATTTAGGCTTGACACAAAAGGTAAATTCTCTAGATATGCAACTACGGTGAATTTACCTATATGACAAGCTAGCAACTAAGCACGAAATAAAGTAAAGGCGGTAAACAAGGATAGAGGTAACCGAAGTGAAAGCACGCGGAGACACGGATGTATTCCCGAGTTCCTCTTTTTTAGGGGAGCACGTCTCGTTGGAGAGGTGTGAACCAACACAATGGTTCAACAGCCACAAAGGCTTCACCCTCTTCTCCGTGAACCGCACCACAAAGGATTGGTTCACTTCAACTATCGGAAACCTTCAAGGCAGAGTCCGGAGCCTTTACAGCAACGATTTGGGGCACAACCCACAATGGATTGGGGGCTTCCAAACAGCTACAATCTGTCACAAAGACAATCAAGTAAGTGCAACAATGGGCTAGGTTTTCCTAGTGGAAACCCTAGCAAATGGACATTCAAGTGAATGAGGGGGAAATGAAAAACGGCTTGGTGAAGATGTAGATCGGGGCCTTCTCCTTCAATCCTCCAAAGATCAACGAGTTTGGGTGGAGGGATTGGGAGATCTAGTGATTCTTGAGCTTGCAATAATGGTGTCTTCAATTCTGGGCGAGTGATACGTCTCCAACGTATCTATAATTTTTGATGTTCCATGCTTATATTATGCCAATTGCTACATGTTTTATATACACTTTATATCATTTTTATGCATTTTCTAGGACTAACCTATTAACAAGATGCCACAGTGCCAGTTCCTGTTTTCTGCTGTTTTTGGTTTCAGAAAAGTTGTTCTGGAAATATTCTCGGAATTGGACGAAACAAAAACCAAAGTTCCTATTTTCCTGACACGTACACGAAGACCGAAGGAGAGACGAAGGGGGGCAGTGGGGCGTCCTCACCACGTGGCGGCGTGGTCCCACCTCTTGCCGCGCCGTGACGTGGTGAGGGGGCCACATGCCTCCACCGACGTTGCCCCTTCGCCTATAAATTGCCTTCCTCGGGAAAACCCTAAGTACCCGAGTCCTATTCCACGAAAAGTTCCAGAAGCGCCGCCGCCGTCAACCCTAACCCGGGAGGGTTAGGAAGCTCTTCCCGGCACCCTGCCGGAGAGGGGAATCATCACCGGAGGGCTCTACATCGCCATGCCTGCCTCCGGAGTGATGTGTGAGTAGTTCATCTTTGGACTATGGGTCCATAGCAGTAGCTAGATGGTTGTCTTCTCCTCTTGTGCCATCATGTTTAGATCTTGTGAGCTGCCTATCATGATCAAGATCATCTTATTGTAATGCTACATGTTGTGTTTGCTGGGATCCGATGAATATTGATACTATGTCAAGTTGAATACTGAATATTATGTCTATGTCTTTTATGATCTTGCATGCTCTCCGTTATTTGTTGATACTCTGGCCAAGTAGATGCTTGTGACTCCAAGAGGGAGTATTTATGCTAGATAGTGGGTTCAGTCTCCATTTAATCTGGGGGAGTGACAGCAACCCCTAAGGTTGTGGATGTGCTGTTGCTACTAGGGGTAACCTAATGATGCTTTGTCTAAGGATGAATGTATTGTTTACATTATGCACTTTACTTAATGCAATTGTCTGTTGCTTGCAACTTAATACCGGAAGGGGTACGGATGTTAACCTGAAGGTGGACTATTTAGGCACAGATGCATGCTGGATAGCGGTCTGTGTACTTTGTCGTAATGCCCAATGAATCTCATAGTAGACACCACAACTTTCACATGCATGTTATGCACTTATCAATATTGTCAATTGCCCAGCTGTAATTTGTTTACCCGGCATGTTAGTTATTTATTATGGAGAGACACCACTAGTGAACTGTGGACCCCGGTCCATTCTTTTACATCTGAAATACAAGCTACTGCAATCATTGTTCTCTTTCATTCTCTGCAATTAAACACCATTTTCCATACAACACTTTTAATCCTTTGTTTTCAACAAGCCGGTGAGATTGACACCCTCACTGATTCGTTGGGGCAAAGTAGTTTGATTGTCTTGTGTGCAGGTTCCAAGTCAACCGTCAGGACTTCTTGCACTCCCCAAGACGCCAAGTTTTCTGACACCGTTGACACCTTCAGAAGTGTCTTCATCTCCTACTGGTTCGATAACCTCGGTTTCTTACTGAGGGAAGACTTGCCGCTACACTCATCAAACCTTACTCTTGGGGTCTCCCAACGAACGTGTGGTTTACACTCATCAAGCAAGTTTTCTGGTGCCGTTGCCGGGGAGATCAAGCCTTCTGTTAGGGGAGTCTCTCACTTCCAATCTCTTTACTTTGTTATTGTCTTGATTTGTTTGTTTTTATTTTGTCTTGTTTGCTCTCTTTATCAAAAACACAAAAAAATTAGTTACTTGCATCTAGTTTATTTTCAGCTTATTATCAATGTCTAGTTGTTTACTTGCTATCAATGGCTTCTCTTTTTGATACCAAATTTTATTGGAACGGTGGGTTTACTGAGGAACAACAAAATTATTATGAGGAATACCGTTTGTCTCAAAAAGGGAAACATCTATGGGAACAAATAAGTAGATTGAATTATTTTGCTAAGAACTTGTGTTCCACCTATGATGAATCCTACAGCTTTAATGAATCTTTTTGTTGTAGAAGGCATAAACTCCTCCCTTTCCAATGTGATTATAATGATAATGAAACCTTGGCTGCTTATGCTAAAGGAAACTATGACTTTGGTAATCTTGAACAAATTGAAGAATTTGTTGTTTTTAAGGGTGCATATGAAATTGCTGGTTATATTCAAAATGATGATGCTCCTTGTAGAAATGAGAATTATGCTATACTTGGTTATTGCCTTGAATATTACAACGATAATCCTTATATTACTGAATATCTTGAGAAAACTTATTCTCAAGAACAACTTGCTTCCTTTCAGGAACCTATGGAAGAAGAAATTGCTAAAACTGTGATCTCATTGGATGAAAAAGAGGAGGAGAGTGAAGAACAAAAGGAGGATCTACCTTCTAATGATAGTAACTCTTTAACTCTTACATTATATGATTACCCTCCATACCTATGTAAGGAGGAAGAGTGCTATATTATTGAATGTCATGATTCTATTGAAATACCTACTTTTGATAAATTTGAAATAACAAGCTCCTTGACTCAAATAGAAGAGGAAATTACAGAAATAAAACAATGGCTACCTAATGTTACATATGATAATTCTCTTGATGATGGTCCAATTTTGCCTGATGATATTAATCTTACTACTATTGTCAAAAGTGGGTTTAATAACCCCACAGTTTTTGAGCTTAACAAAAATTATGTGTTTGTAGATCATGAAAAGCATGCTTTATGTGATAGTTATATTGTTGAGTTTGATCATGATGCTACTGAAAATTATTTTGAGAGAGGGAGACATGGCTTCATATGTCATAATAATATTAAGTCTCCTCTCTTTATGTTGAAAGTTTTAAAGTTGCACTTGTTTTGTCTTTATATACTAATAGCTTCATGCTTCAATAATTTGTATACTTACAATATTCCTTTTCATAGGAAGTGGGTTAGACTTAAATGTGTTTGATATTTGCATCTTGATGCTCTCTTTTGTTTTCAACTCTTATTTTTAGGAGAGCATCATTAAAATCTTCTAGCCTAGCTAAAAGGCATCAAAGAAAGCGCTTTTAGGAGGCAACCCATTACCTTTTTTTCGGTTTTGAGTCTTGGAGTTTGCTTACTTCTGTAACAACTCCTTTGTATCTTTTTTTATTGCATTTTTGTGCCAAGTAAAGCCTCTAATAGAAAGTTGATGCTAGATTTGGATTTCTGCGCAGAGACAGATTTTTGCTGTCCACCGTTTTGAGCTGTATGCACTCCAGAAAAATCCAAAAATTCTAAAAAATTCAGGCGTGATCCTCATATATGTACGCAACTTTCATTAATTTTGACTTTTCGCATCTGAGCAACTTAAGTGCCTCGAAAAAATTGTCTTTCCAGACCGTTATGTTTTTGACTGATTCTGCCTTTTGATTTGCATTCTCTCTTTTACTGTGTTTGAGTGAATTTCTTTGCTCCACAAAATATCAGTGGCTGTAGCTAATGTCCAGAAGTGTTGGAGATGATTGTGTCATCACAGAACATGTGAATTTTTAATTATGCACTAACCCTCTAATGAGAATTACTCTAAGTTTGGTGTGAAGGAAGTTTTAAAGGATCAAGAGAGGAGGATGATATGATATGATCAAGAAGAGTGAAAAGCCTAAGCTTGGGGATGCCCCCGTGGTGCATCCAAGCATATTTCAAGAAGACTCAAGCGTCTAAGCTTGGGGATGCCCAAGGCATCCCCTTCTTCATCAACAACTTATCAGGTCATCTCTAGTGAAACTATATTTTAATTCTTTCACATCTTATGTGCGTTACTTGGAGCGTCTGTGTGCTTTTATTTTTGCTTTGATATTTTCTTTTCTGAATAATTTGGATCCTAGCATTGTTGTGTGGGAGAGAGACACGCTCCGCTTTTTCATGTGAATACTCATGTTCTTCACTTATATTTGTTGAGTATTCTTAACTAGCTACTGCAATGCTTTTAGCTCATGTTTTTCATGCATCTCTTGTTCAGAGCTGTTAGTTCTTGTAGAGAAGTACTCTCTTGTTTTCTTTGCTGTAGTATTTAAGAGAGTTTTGTGTTGAAATAAGTTGATTGATGTTTGGTTGGAAACAGAAAATGCTACATGTGGTAGATGGTATATTGAAAAGACATACTCATTCTTGTAGATCATTGTCTTGGATAATTTGATGCTTTGCAATTGTTTTGAGCTCTCAAGTAGATCATGTTTAAGCTCTTGCATCATGTAGTTAAAGCTTATTAGTGGAGAACTACCGTAGAGCTTGTTGAGACTTGGTTTGCATGTTTGATATCTCTAAGGTCTAGATATTTTCTGGTAAAGTGTTTGAACAACAAGGGAGACAGTATAGAGTCTTATAATGCTTGCAATATGTTTTTATGTTTGTCTTGCTGTACCGGTTGATATCCTGTGTTTGCTTCAGACAACCTTGCTAGCCTAAACTCTGTACTGAGAGGGAATGCTTCTCGTGCATCCAAACTTTAGCCAAAATCCATGTCATTTGTGTCCACCATAACTACCTATTATGTGGTATTTCCTGCCATTCCAAGTAAATACTTCATGTGCTACCTTTAAACTATTCAAAACTTTATTACTCCTTATTTGTGTCAATGTTTTATAGCTCATGAGGAAGTTTGTGGCGTTTACTCTATCACCTTGTCATTTACTCATGACAGACTTTCACCAATGGACTAGTGGCATATACATCCGCTTATCCAATAACTTTGCAAAAAGAGCTGGCAAATGGGGTGTCCAGTCCCAATTAATTTCAACTATAACTGTTAATTCTCTTCACATGTTTGCCAATGATTTATCAAAAGCAAATTCCAAAATGTTAAACTTTATCAAATAGGCACTCATCCATGGTATGTGATTGTTGGAAGGCACCCAAGGATTCGGTTAGCCATGGCTTGTGTAAGCAAAGGTTGGGAGGAGGTCATACCAATTTATAAATATGCATGTGTAAACAAAAGAGAAGAGAGATGATCTACCCTTGGGTAGAAATAATGTCCTTCATGGGAGCCGCTCTTGAAAGTCTGGGTGATAAGGGAGATAGAGTGCCCACTGCCATTCGTTGACAACAACAAACACCTCTCAAAAATTTACTTTATGCTCTCTATATGATTTCAAAAACCTAAAAAGTTCTAGCACATGATTTAATCTCTGCTTCCCTCTGCGAAGGGCCTTTCTTTTACTTTATGTTGAGTCAGTTTACCTACTCCTTTCTATCTCAGAAGCAAACACTTGTGTCAACTTTGTGTGCATTAATTCTTATATGCTTACTTATTGCACTTGTTATATTACTTTGTGTTGACAATATCCATGAGATATACATGTTGAAAGTTGAAAGCAATTGCTGAAACTTAAATCTTCCTATGTGTTGCTTCAATACCTTTATTTAGAATCTATTGCTTTATGAGTTAACTCTTATGCAAAGCTTTTTGATGCTTGTCTTGAAAGTACTATTCATGAAAAGTTTTTGCTTATATGATTCAGTTGTTTACTCTTTATCTATTTGTTAGCAAACTATAGACCATTGCTTTGAGTCACTTCATTCATGACATGAGCCTTGCAATATTATTTGATCAAGATTGTGTGAAGCATATCTCCTCAGAAATTATTTTGTTGTTATCGTTTTACCTACTCGAGGACGAGTAGAACTAAGCTTGGGGATGCTTGATACGTCTGCAACGTATCTATAATTTCTGATATTCCATGCTTATATTATGCCAATTGCTACATGTTTTATATACACTTTATATCATTTTTATGCATTTTCTGGGACTAACCTATTAACAAGATGCCACAGTGCCAGTTCCTGTTTTCTGCTGTTTTTGGTTTCAAAAATGTTGTTCTGGAAATATTCTCGGAATTGGACGAAACAAAAGCCAAAGTTCCTATTTTCCTGACACGTACACGAAGATCGAAGGAGAGACGAAGGGGGCAGTGGGCCGTCCTCACCACGTGGCGGCGCGGTCCCACCTCCTGCCGCACCGTGACGTGGTGAGGGGGCCACAGGCCTCCACCGACGTTGCCCCTTCGCCTATAAATTGCCTTCCTCGAGAAAACCTAAGTACCCGAGTCATATTCCACGAAAAGTTCCAGAAGCGCCGCCGCCGTCAACCCTATCTCGGGAGGGTTCTGAAGCTCTTCTCGGCACCCTGCCGGAGAGGGGAATCATCACCGGAGGGCTCTACATCGCCACGCCTGCCTCCGGAGTGATGTGTGAGTAGTTCATCTTTGGACTATGGGTCCATAGCAGTAGCTAGATGGTTGTCTTCTCCTCTTGTGCCATCATGTTTACATCTTATGGGCTGCCTATCATGATCAAGATCATCTTATTGTAATGCTACATGTTGTGTTTGCTGGGATCCGATGAATATTGATACTATGTCAAGTTGAATACTGAATATTATGTCTATGTCTTTTATGATCTTGCATGCTCTCCGTTACCTTGTTGATACTCTGGCCAAGTAGATGCTTGTGACTCCAAGAGGGAGTATTTATGCTAGATAGTGGGTTCAGTCTCCATTTAATCTGGGGGAGTGACAGCAACCCCTAAGGTTGTGGATGTGCTGTTGCTACTAGGGGTAACCCAATGATGCTTTGTCTAAGGATGAATGTGTTGTTTACATTATGCACTTTACTTAATGCAATTGTCTGTTGCTTGCAACTTAATACCAGAAGGGGTACGGATGTTAACCTGAAGGTGGACTATTTAGGCACAGATGCATGCTGGATAGCGGTCTGTGTACTTTGTCGTAATGCCCAAATGAATCTCATAGTAGACACCACAACTTGCACATCATGTTATGCACTTATCAATATTGTCAATTGCCCAGCTGTAATTTGTTTACCCAGCGTGTTAGTTATTTATTATGGAGAGACACCACTAGTGAACTATGGACCCCGGTCCATTCTTTTGCATCTGAAATACAACCTACTGCAATCATTGTTCTCTTTCATTCTCTGCAATTAAACACCATTTTCCATACAACACTTTTAATCCTTTGTTTTCAGCAAGCCGGTGAGATTGACACCCTCACTGATTCGTTGGGGCAAAGTAGTTTGATTGTCTTGTGTGCAGGTTCCAAGTCAACCGTCAGGACTTCTTGCACTCCCCAAGACGCCAAGTTTTCTGACACCGTTGACACCTTCAGAAGTGTCTTCATCTCCTACCGGTTCGATAACCTCGGTTTCTTACCGAGGGAAGACTTGCCGCTACACTCATCAAACCTTACTCTTGGGGTCTCCCAACGAACGTGTGGTTTACACGCATCAGCAAGCTAGCTGGCTGGCTGGAGGTAGGTGGAGGGGTATTTATACCCCTCCCAGAAAATCTAGCCGTTGCAGACAGCTTTACACCGGAGTCTCCGGCCTGGGGCGGATACTCCGGCCCCCTGGGGTCGGATACTCCGGCCCCCACCAGGGGTGAACCACTTCCAGCCATTTGACGCTTAGGCAGACACTCCGGTGCCCTGGGGCCGGAAACTCCAGCCCCCACCAGGGGCTGAACCATTTTTCTGCGATTTGGCCAGAAACCCCTGAGTCCGGAGTCTCCGGTCCTGGGGACCGGATACTCCGGCCTGATGAGCTCCAGAAACTTCTTTTCTCTTTTTGGTGTTGATGCACATGTGTTGAACACATTATAACCTGCATTTACTTAACACCAGATTTAAAACTATCACATGTGTTGTTAACTAACACACAAAAACTAAGGGATACAAAATGTTCTTTCAATCTCCCCCTTTTTGGTGTTAGATGACAACACAAGGATTTGCAAAGAACTTCATGACCATATCATGTCTAACAAAAAGGAAAGACTCCCCCTAGATGTGCGCATATAAATCAATTGCTTTGGAATGCAAATGCACACATATAGAGAGACAATTTCCAACCATACATAGCAACATGATATAGAAACAACACATTTCACAAACAAGACATATCACAATATAGGTTGAGTCTAGAGATAAAAACCATACCTTGTGCATATAAATGTAGATAACCATCCATATAAACCATAGCACAATAATGTAGGCTCAACCATACATAATAATAAATCCATATGTCTTACACTCACAAAGATAAACATCCATAGTTCACAACACAAGATGCAAATAAGTTCCAAATAACATAAAGAGACACAAGCGCAATAAAAATAATAAAAGCACATGCTTGTGTCCAACCCATGCAAATCCCACGGAGAGAACCTAATAGAACTACTTCTCCCCCTTTGGCATCGAGACGCCAAAAAGGGAAAAGAGCATAACTAACGTAACCCATGGAGATCAATCGGAGGCTTCTTCTTCCTCATCATCATCCCCTTCTTCATTGTAGTCTTCATCGGATATGTTCATGGGAGCCTTGCCGGTGTTGCGAGACGAAGAGGGCAAGGATGTCACATCCTCATAATCAGCCCAAGGAAAGACGTCTTTGTTCCATTTGTCATATGGGATAGTCTCGGCGGACGAGGAGGATATAAAAGGATTGCCATCTTCATCTTCTTCCGGAGGAGGAGTGATGCTACCATTGTTAAGCTTGCGCAACTCCTTGATCATGATGTTTTGGTTGCTTATGATGTGCTTCTCTCTCACATATGACCCGTGGTTCTCCTTGTGAAGTGCAACGTCCATGCAAAGCAACTTTCTCTTCCACCAAGAGAGCTTACTCACTTCCGTGTTCACGTCGGCCCTTCCTTGAAGATATGAGGGAGGGTCGGCATTCTTGCTTCTCCTTCTAGGCATTGGGGCCTCGGTCGCCGCTTCCTCATCACTAGATTGTGGAGGAGGAGGTGCATGAGAGGAAGACGGTTGCTTTGAGTGCTTGCTAAGTTGGTGGAGAGTGCCTTGAGGATGCTTGGTGAGGCGAGATGTATCGACGGAAGGCGCCTTGTTAAGGATGAGCTTCATCACATAGGGTGCATATAATGGATTCTTATGCTCAAAGATGGCCCAATGCAGCTCACACTTAATGAAATCCATGACATCAATCTCTTTACCTTCACAATTCGGACCGGCCTGTTGAACCTTGTAAGCATGGTAGAGGAGATTGACAAGCCCTCCTCGAATAGCATCCACATTTCCGGCTTGAGGAGCAAGGCTAAACCGAACCATGCGAAGGAAAATGTTGTAAGTGGGGAGGAGGTCTTGATTAGAGCCAACAGATGATGCCACAGAATACAAAGGGCGCAAGCGACGCTTGTTGTAGGCAGCCCCTTCCACATGCATCCTCTTCCCAACTGGAGTAGTAGCCCCCTTGAACTCATAGCCCAAAAAACTTCCAAATTCCACAATGTTGGAGGTGCACTTGTGAGGACCGGTCATCCACGTCATGGCGACATCTTCATCATTATCAAAAACAACAGTGGCAAAAAACTGATGAACAAGCTTGATATCATAGTCTTCATGAATGTGGGAGATGAGCCTCTCAAGTCCAAGCTTCCTAGCAATCCACACGGTCTCTTGAAAGTATGACTTCTTGTTCAAGTTCTCAAGGTTCAACACCTTTTGCTCACAAACCGTATGCTTCTCAATGCGGGCATAGATCTCATGCATAATCAGCTGCTGCTCTCTCCTTGGAAAGTTAGGGTCATTGGTGTTGGATGGCAGGTCAAAGAATGGCTGTGACCTCATCCGACGGAACTCAAGCTTCCCCATACCCAAAACTGTGGTCAAGGAGTCAAAATGATCTCTCTCGGCCTCTTCTTCATCATCAAACCCACCTAGGGCAGCATGTCTTGTGGCTTCCTCATCAATGGCACTCTGCTGACGCAGGCGACCAACGCTGCTATCAAACAACAGCTTGTCCCTTGTTTGAGTACGATCTCTCCTTGATACCTTGTGAGGATGTTTGATGGAAGACTTTGTCCTCTGAACACCTGTGAGAAACAGAGTAGGAGAAAAGCATGGGGATAAGCTTGCATGTCCAGGAACAAAAGAAGAAGTAACCAAAAAATTCTGGACACAAAATTCCTGATCTACACCGGAGTTTCCGGCCTCAGGGGGCGGATCCGGCCCAGACCGGAGTATCCGGCCTGGAAGACCGGAGTCTCTGGCCCTGAGAGGGGAAACCTCGATTTAGTTCGAAGAACTTTGTGCTGAGAATTCTAGGGTTACTTCTAGGATACACCTTGCCATCTAAAAGGTTCTACACCAAGAAAAACTAGGGGAACTACTCTCCAAACTTAGATCTAGGATGAAAACCTAGGGAGAGAGAGTAAGGTACCCTTTTTGTTCATGGTGCAGCCCAAACGAAGGAGAGGAAGGTCCCCTGCGTTGGTGAGGTGGAGGAGGCCAGAGGCACGGCAGATTCCGGCGGCGGGGAGCAGCCGGAGCGGCACTTCGAGGCGGCGGCGGCTGCTGGGAGGAGGTTGGGGGTCGGTGGTGAGAGAGGAGTTGTGAAGTCAACTCCTCACCCCGATCCCACTTTAGATCCCAGCGAAACTGCCCAGACCGGAGTCTCCGGCCTAAGCCAGAGATTCCGGGGTTTAGGGCGGAGACTCAGTCAGACCGGATATTCCGGCCCAAAGGACCGGATTCTCCGGCCCCACCGACTAAAAATGCCAGATTTTTGTGTTGGACATGCAAGATGCAAGAGGAGCAAGTTTTAGATAAGATAGGCCTGGGATAAGACACAAAGTCACTGGAGATGGTACTTCACACTCAAACTTGGTAAGAGGCACAAAAAAAATAAGAATCATCATTTGAGTGTGTTTTCCATAAAGACCAACGGATAGGCAAAAAGGCCATAAAGCTCCAAAAGATCAAATCTTCACAAGAAGATGTCGGTGGCCTAAGCCACCATGTATGAGTGTATGTGGTGTGACACCGCGAAGATATATCTTGGGTTCACCGCCACTACTCGTCATTTAAGCTCACAATTCATAAAATGAACAATATAGAGACAAAATGAGTTCTTACTATCGGCATAATGGGGGGAGGGATAGTCCAATGGATTAGGACCGCACTCCCCCTATGTCCATGCCTACACCTAAACCAAACATATAGCTAAGATATAGGTGTGTATGCAAGATAGTCAAGCGACGCTCCCCGAATCTGATATTTAGCTCATGCCTCAAATAAGTGAACCTTGCTTCATCAAGTGGCTTCGTGAACATATCGGCAAGTTGGATCTTCGTGGGAATATAGCCAAGCTCAATGTCACCCCGGATGATGTGATCACGGATGAAGTGATAGCGAATCTCAATATGCTTCGTTCTTGAGTGCTCCACCGGGTTGTGGCCAATCTTGATAGCACTTTCATTGTCACATAAAAGAGGCACTTTGTCACAATGGACACCGTATTCCTTTAAAGTTTGCCTCATCCATAACAATTGAGTGCAACAACTAGCGGCCGCCACATACTCGGCTTCGGTGGTGGAGAGAGATATGCAATTTTGCTTCTTAGAAGACCAACTCACCAAGGACCTACCAAGGAATTGGCAAGCCCCGGAAGTTGATTTCCTATCATCCTTGCAACCGGCCCAATCCGAATCCGTGTAACCGGCAAGAGAGAATGTTGAGCCTTTAGGATACCACAAACCAAACCTTGGGGTATGAACCAAATATCGAAAGATTCGAACCGCCGTTAAGTGGCTTTCTTTGGGAGCCGCTTGGTACCTTGCACACACTCCTACACTCAACACAATATCGGGTCTAGATGCACAAAGATAAAGCAAAGAACCAATCATAGAGCGATAGAGTTTTTGATCAACATCTTTACCCTTTGGATTAAGTTCAAGATGACACTTGGTGTCCATAGGAAACTTCTTCTCTTTAGCATTTTGCATCTTGAACCTCTTGAGCATGTCTTGGATATATTTGGCTTGAGAGATGAAGGTCCCTCCACTCAATTGCTTGATCTCAAAACCAAGGAAGTACTTCAACTCTCCCATCATGGACATCTCGAACCTATCGGTCATAAGCTTTGAAAATTCATCATTAAAAGCTTTGTTAGATGAGCCAAATATGATATCATCAACATAAAGTTGGCATATGAAAAGCTCCCCTTTAACCCTCTTGGTAAAAAGAGTGGGATCGATTTGCCCCACTTCAAAGCCACGGTCTACAATAGCTCTCTTAGGTGCTCATACCAAGCACGAGGTGCTTGTTTGAGACCATAGAGCGCCTTATCAAGTTTGTAGACATGGTTAGGGAAGTGTGGATCCTCAAATCCCGGAGGTTGCTTAACATATACCAACTCCTTTAAAGGACCATTAAGAAAGCACTTTTCACATCCATTTGTTGCAATTTGAAATTATGATGTGATGCATATGCAAGAAGGATACGGATGGACTCAAGGCGAGCCACGGGAGCATAGGTCTCTCCAAAATCAATGCCTTCAACTTGAGAGTACCCTTGAGCTACCAATCTTGCCTTGTTCCTCACAACCATTCCATGCTCATCTTGCTTGTTCTTGAATATCCACTTGGTGCCTATAACATTGAGGCAATCTTTTGGCTTCTCCACTAGATTCCACACTTTGTTGCGCTTGAAGTTGTTGAGCTCTTCATGCATGGCTTCCAACCAATCCGGATCTTCAAGAGCTTCAAAGACTTTCTTTGGTTCCACCATAGAGATATGGGCTTGATGTTCATTAAAGCTTGCCAATTGTCTTCTTGTGACCTTGTTCTTGCATCACTAAGGATAGCATCAAGATGAAGACTCTTTCTTCTCCAATCCTTTTGACTCTTTCTAGACGGGTTTCGATATCCTCATTGATGCGAGGAATTATCGCTTGATCATCTTGATCATTTGAGTCCCCGTCTTGACCGGATGGTGACCTTGATCATCTTGAAGCACATCTTCAATAATAGAAGGAGAGGGTTGATCTTGGTCTTGACCTTGGCTAGTGTTGACAATAGGAGAACTTGGTTCTTGAATAGCCTCTTGGTCAACTTGAGGAGGGTCTTGAACTTGTTCTTGGTAGGTGCATCATTTGCTTCCATAGAAGGTGCAACTTCAACTTGTGATGATGGAGTCTCCACTTGAGTGGAGCTAGGACTTGCTTGAGGAGGCTCATGATGGATTTCAATGGGGCGATAGAAACCAACCCCCATTCTTCTTATTGCATCTTGAGGTTCCTCATTATCTACATCACAAACATGAAATTGCGCCACTTGGGAGCCGTCATTCTCATCGAACCTCACACTACAAGATTCCACAACTCTCCCTAAGGATTTGTCGTAGACTCTATAAGTGTGAGAGTTCGCACCGTACCCAACAAAACACCCTCTAAAGCTTTAACTTCAAATTTAGATAAATGAACACCTTTGATTTTGTAGAAACACTTACAACCAAACACACGGTAGTAGGAGACATTGGCTTGTTGCCGGTAAGCATTTCATATGGAGTTTCCTTCTTTCCTTTGCGAAAGAATAACCGGTTGGAGGAGTGACACACCGTGGAGATAGCTTCGGCCCACAAGAAGAGTGGAGACTTAAACTCCGCCAACATGGACCTAGCCATATCCATAAGAGTCCGGTTCTTTCTCTCGGCTACACCGTTTTGTTGAGGGGTATACGCAGCGGAATATTGATGACGAATTCCCTCTTCACTAAGAAACTCATTCAAGGTGTAGTTCTTGAACTCGGAGCCATTGTCACTTCTAATGGCCAATATGGGACATTGTGTTGACGTTGAACTTCATTGGAGAAGTCGATGACGGTTTGTTGAGTTTCATCCTTCGTCTTGAAGAAGAAAACCCAAGTAAATCTTGAATAGTCATCAACAATCACCAAACAATACTTCTTCCACCAAGACTCGGTTGAGGCACGGCACCAAAGAGATCAACATGAAGAAGTTCCAATATCCTCTTTGATGAGATGATGGTGTTTCTTGGGTGGGGAGAATCATGCATCTTTCCTTCAACACAAGCCCTACAAAGACGATCTCTAGAAAAAGAAACATCTCTTTTAGTCCAAGAATGTGGCCACCCTTGTGAAGACTTTGCAAAGTTCTCATGTTGACATGGGACAAGCGGCGATGCCACAACCACCCCACGTCGGCCTTTCCGAAGGCATATTGCTTGAGTGTTGGTTGACCCCGAAAAGTCCACCACAAACAACTCATTTTCAACATACCCAACGAACATGACCTTTAGAGTCTTGCTCCTCAAGAGTACCACCATATCAATAGTAAAATGGACATCAAAGTTCATCTTATTAAGAGCACGAACGGACATAAGATTGTAACCTAGAGACTCAACAAGCATGACATTTACAAGGGTGATATCCCTTGCAACTACCACCTTGCCAAGACTCTTTACCTCGGCTTTTGACTTGTCACCATAAGAGACGGTTGAGTGATTTAGATTTGGTCTCAATTCCGTCATAATCTCCTTGCTTCCGGTCATATGACTAGTGCATCCACTATCAACCACCCATTTAGACCCACCGGAAGCATAGTCCTACAAGAGATCATTTCTTGGATTTAGGTACCCATTTCACAATGGGTCCCTTTTGGTTAGCAACAAGGGTCTTAGGAACCCAAATAGATAATCAATGTAACCATCATAAGGACCAACATATTGCATAAACATCACCATAATAGTCAACATAAAGAATATAGTTGGGATTGTTATGCCCCGCAAAGTCACTACAAGTGGTCTTGCCCCTAGTGGCATTACCACCCGCAATGGAAGTCTTGGCTTGTGCGGGCTTGGTCTTGATCTCCTTGTTGTTGCTCACTTTCTTCTTTGCCTTGGCTACATAACCAAGACCCTCCTTCCCTTTGTGTGGTTTTTTGTAACAGCCCAAAATTTGAGTACCAAATTTTCACTTTTGTGTTCAATGCATCATGTCATCCATGTATAATCATGTTCATCTGAATTGTTACAACTTTGCAATGGAAATGATGCTGGGTTCCTAAGCAAAGTTTACAAATTCAACTCCATATTTGTCCAGGAAGTTCCAACAGTTCCAAAGTTAAATTTGGCCAAACTATTTTGATTTGGAAATAAAATGAAAAGAGAGTATCTCAAAATTGCCTGTGAGCAATTTCTATTTTATTTTCCTATCAAATGATTCCCAAATAATCTGGAAAATTAGGGAAGCTTCACATTGAGGTAAAGGCACTCCCCAAAAATTGGCATAATTTTTGGATAAGTTCAAATGCCTCAATTTTTCAAATGCAGCTGCTGTTATTATTTTAATTAGGAAAAGGACCCATTTGTAAAAACTGGCGGACCAATCTGTGATGGCAGCAAGTTTTCCAGGGGGCTAACTGAGAAGTCGTCGTCTTCCTCACTGTTGCGACCGAGCACCGCTCGCGCCGCACCGCTCGCGCCGCACCCGCACGTCGCCGGGGCCCCCCTTCCCCTGACCTTCACTGCCGGGAGACAAGCTCCACGAGGCCATACCTGCTCCCTCCCCCAACTTCTCCTGTTTCCCTCTCCCTCCCCGTCCTCGCCATGGCCGCAGCGCGGCTCGAGCCCGCCGTGCTCGTCGCCGCCGTGTGAAGCTCCCCGTACACATCGGTGCACACCACGACGTCCGCCGCGTCGTCAGCTCCTTCCCCGCCGAAGCAATCGATCGGGAGGCCACGAATCGCCGTCACCATCGCCGTTTCCCCGCCGGCCCGAAGCTCCGCCGCGGCTTCGCCGGTTGATTCCGTCGCCGTCGCGCCTCCTCCGCTGTCCCCGACCACCCCAACGCGCCGTGGTGAGCACCCCGTGCCGATGCGCACCCTCCCTTCTCCCCTCACGCGCTAGCTCGCCGTAGCCACACGCCACCGTCGTCGGAGTCCAACGCCGTGCCCGTGCGTGGCTGCTCTTTGTTTTCTCTGTTCGAGTTGTTCTCTTCCAACCGGAGACTCCGGCCCAACTCCGGCCCAACTCCGGACCGCGTCCAGTAGCTGCCGAAATGGGCTGAGTTTTTGCTGGACCGGAAACTCCGGCCCAGGAGCACTTTTGGACCGGAAATTCCGGCCTGTGCAGAAAATTGTTGCAAGTTTATTTTTCTTTTCCCTCTCGATAACACATGTCCCCGCTTCCCCCTCCCGCGTGTAGAGTGTCGAACTCCGATGATTCCAGTATACCATCCCCTCCCTCGAGTCGGGTACTCAAATTATTTCATCGTCGGAATTAATTAATTAAAAGAATAATTTAAAAAGGAGGAAATTCTAAAATTAATAACTTTTCACCGGGACCTCAGAAAAATGTGTTCGTTATATCAAAATGCTCAGAACAACATGAGTGATCCAAATCTCTATCATCATGCATCATCGATCAAATTACAATAATGTGCTCTAGTAGTAATGTTAATCATTAAGTTTTAATATGGGGTTTCATTCCAATTATGCAATATATAACGGGGACCCCATTTAACTTGTTGATCCTGTTCAATGCCTTTAGGTTGCATTTAAAATGTCATATCATCATCCTTGTATGCATTGCACAATTGCCATGTGTTGATTGCTCTTCCGGTGTTTCTTTTTGTGCATCGGTAGATCAAGGAGGTGAAGTGCCACCCCCGTCTTGTGACGATCCGTACTACCAGCCGTATCATCAAGGCAAGCGTAATCCCCCCTCTGAGCATATCTTATCCTATGTTTCCGCAAATATTTTCTCCACTATAATATTGCATGCGGTTCTAAATGTCAACTTTTGTCGGATTAGAGTATCCTATAGTTGCATTAATTTCCCTATGCCAATATCTGTTTCCCTCCTATTATCCATAGGTTTGTGTTGTTGGCCGAGATACTAAACTATGCTATGTGATGCTTAGCCATGCCTAGTTATATGCATAGCTGTACGATGGATATATGTGTTGTTGGAAACAGGTGTGAAATGGAGATGAAGGTGGAGAAATGTGGTGACAGGTAATAAGATGCTAAAAGGTGGGGATGAGAGGCCACTGTGGTTGTGGTGCTTTGTCTCGTTCTCGCCGCCTAGGTGCGAGTTCTTTACCTCCCGAACCAAGACTGAGCGTGCAACCATGCGTGAGGCCTATGCATTCGCAGTGCAGGAACCCTCATAGACTAAATAACTCGAGCGGGGCTAGCCAGGGTCCTCTAGTTTGGCTTCCATTTGCGCGTGCGTGAGTTGGTGGTGAGACTGAGATGAGGATGGTGGTGTTAGGAAAATGAGTGGCTGTGGGGCGGGGTGTTGTGATCCTGGCAGTCCTACCGCCACTGATGATCCTGGAAAGTCCTTAACGAGGGAGAAGTCGACACCGCTCCCACCCAGCCGGTTCTCCAAGGAAGAGAGCTAAGCTAGGTAATGGGCCGGACGGTACGCGTGGCAAACATTTGTACACCCCTGCAGGGTTAAATCTTTTCGAAAAGCCGTGTCCACGGTTAAGGACAACTTGGGAAAGGACGATAAGATCATAGAATAACTTTAACGGAATGATTAAAAACTGGGTACTAGAGGTACCACTCAAGATTGTAAGGTGAGCTTCCTCGAGGGTGATTCGGGGAGGTGCCTTTTGAACAGGTACGGTTGATGTGGTTGATGATGAGAAGGTGATGAAAGAAAGAGTACTTCTTACCTCTTTTGAAAATATTCTGAATAGTCGATGCCTTGAGTTATGTTTTCATAAATAAAATCAGCTTTATGCAAAACAACCATATAACTTTGAAAGCCTCATCGAGCTATATTAGCTCTTAATCTTGCGAGTTCGTCGAACTCAACGTCGTTTGTTTTGTTTCAGAGGAGGACTTCACCGACCTCGAAGGTGGGTTCTTTGTGGACGTCGACGAGTAGTCTGGGGTTCCCAGGTGGCAGCTTGGGACATCCTGGAACAGCTGGCGTTGTGATGTTTATCTGTAGGCCTCTTAGGCCATATTTGGTTCTTGTTGTTTAGAACAACCTATTTGCTTCCGCTTGATGTAATGTTGGGTCTGTGACCTCTGGTTGTCATTTGCTATCTTTCTCTATATAAGAGTTGAACTATATGATTTGTGTCGTAGAGTCTGTGATGTGCCAGTTGTTCCACAAGTCTTGGTCTCTCTATTATGCATTGAGGGTTGTGCCTGTGTTAAGGCATCAATCGGGGTGTTGCGTTGCCGATGATCCATTCCGAGCAACGCCTGCCAAAGGTTTTGGCCGGGGATTGGTAAACCCGTAACCTCCGGTTGTATCGCTTAACCGGTGACACACAGCATCACTGTATAACAGTCAGGTCGGGCGCCACAAGTTGGTATCAGAGCAGTACTGCCTGTAGGAAACCCTTCTACTGGTCGATGTTGAGTCTAGTGTTTGTGAAAATATTTTTAACCTAAAAATGAGTTGTGAAAACCATCTTAGGATTCTTTTTACTCCTTATCTGGTTACCCTCTAATCTCGGAGCAATCTTACCTCGATTTGAGTTAAAGGTTTTACTTCTCACCTGTTACTTCAAAATGATTAGAAACGGGGTGGGTTCGACCTTTAGTGTTATGTGTCACGTTGCTCCCGCTGCGTTGCAATCCCAAATCAACTCAGATGTTTCTACCGATCTAATCTTTGATCCTTTCTTTGGGTTTTAACCCACGGACTTGAACATAAGGTCCCGGATTGTGCCAACTAGAGTGTGTTAAGTTGTGATTTCTTAACTCTCACTAGTAGCACATGATGCTGATCTTTGACCCAAGTTCTATCTTGTTGTTTTTTTTCTCGCAAAGTATTATCGTCCCTAGTCTGTGTACTTGTGTAGACGCTAATGCTATTGTTCGACCATTCGGAGAAAGATACTAACGTGTCATTGTCAAATCTCCAGAATGGCTCGAGGAGGTCGTGGAGGCCGTGGTGGTCGCGGTAACCACAATGATGATGAGGATGATCTGCCGCCACCACCCTCGATGGCTGAGGTCTTGATGGCCATTGAGGAGAACCGTGGGCGCAATGAGCGCTTGCTGGAACAGTTGGTGCAGCAGAATGCACGGAGGAACGAGTGCAACACTCTCACTGAGTTCCTGCGCTCCAGCCACCCACTTTGCTGATGCTAAGGAGCCACTGGAAGCTGATGATTGGCTTCGTGCTTTGGAGCGCAAGTTCTCCGCGCTGCATGTCCATTGGCGGAGCAAGTCAACTTTGCCACCTACCTCTTGGTTGGTGCTGCTGGCTGTTGGTGGGAAAGCCATGTGGCTTTGTTTCCAGCCAACCATGTCTTCACCTGGGCTGATTTCCGCACTGCCTTCCGTGCGGAGTACATTCCCCAGCCGATCATGGACTTGAAGAGGAGGGAGTTCCTGGATTTGCAACAGGGACGGATGGACCTCCGCACTTATGGTCGTGAGTTCAACCATCTTCTCGTTACGCCCCAAGGGACGTGACCAATGATGCTGACAAGCAAGAGCTGTTCCGCAAGGGTCTGAATCCGCAGCTCCGCTATGAGCTATTGCCCTTCAGGTTCCAGACCTATCAGGAGCTGTTCAACCAGGCTTTCACTCTTGAGCAAGGAAGAAAGGAACTTGAAGCTTCCAAGAGGCCCGCACATGGGGACCACCAGAGTTCCTCGGGTTCTGAGAGCAAGAAGCGCAGGGTGTTTGTTCCCTACAGCGCCGTACCTCGTGCTCCCTTCATGCCGAGAGCAGCAGGATATAGGCCACCTCCTCCGCGTCCCACTACTTCGACACTTGGGATAGGCGGGAGTGGGTACCGTCCTATGCTACCTGCTCCACCTGGACTCACTTGCTACACCTGTGGCCAGGCTGGTCACTACTCCAGGGAGTGCCCCCAGAAGGCACCTCTCGCGATAACTCCTGCACGAGCCCCTGCCACTCCAACTGGCAAGGCTGGACCTATTGTGCGTGGTCGCCTGAACCACGTCTCTGCTGAAGAAGCTGAAGAGGACCCCGGCGTTCTCATGGGTGAGTTACGAATCAACGGCAATACAGCTACAGTTTTGTTTGACTCTGGAGCATCGCATTCATTCATATCCATAGCTTTTGCAAAAGACCACAAAATACCGTTCGAGAAAATGAGCCATCCCTTGGTGATTGCCACTCCTGGCTCCAAATGGCAAACCGATGGGGTTACTCCTGAGGTCCAGATTAATATAGGTTCCTTGTCCTTTCCTTATGCCTTGGTAGCTCTGAAGTCCAAAGGCATTGATGTCATATTGGGCATGAACTGGCTAACCAAATATCAGGCTAATCTCGACTGTGCCGCCAAGACCATTACCGTGACCGCTCCTTCCGGTGACATTGTGAAGTATTGGCCTGCAACATCAATACCTCCGTCCGCCGTCGTACCCCGCTCACCTGAGATTCTCCTTTGCTTTATGGAAGGCGAATCCCCTCCTGAAATCCAGGACATACACGTGGTGTGTGACTTCCCGGATGTGTTCCCGGAAGAGTTGCCTGGCATGCCTCCTGACCGAAGTGTGGAGTTTGTCATAGAGCTACTTCCCGGTACCGCTCCAATTTCAAGAAGCCCTACCGTATGCCGGTGGAAGAGTTGGCTCTGTTGAAAGAGCAAATTGATCAGCTGTTAGCAAAGGAGTTCATCCAGCCTAGCAGTTCACCATGGGGTTGTCCGGTACTCTTTGTCAAGAAGAGGGATTCTACCGTGCCTCGTCTAGTCTCTGACTATCGACCGTTGAATGCGGTGACAATCAAGAACAAGTATCCTATTCCTCGCATCAATGATCTGTTGGATCAGTTAGCTGGTGCAACGGTATTCTCCAAGATGGATCTGAGGTCAGGCTACCATCAGATAAAAATCAGAAAGGAGGATATTCCAAAGACGGCATTTGTTACTCGTTATGGCTCATATGAGTATACCGTCATGTCCTTTGGTCTCACAAATGCCCAGCTACTTTCATGAGGCTCATGAACTCTGTCTTCATGGATTATCTTGACAAGTTTGTCGTCATTTACATTGATGACATTCTCATCTATTCCAAAACCAATGAAGAGCATGAGGAACATCTTCGTTTGGTTCTGACAAGACTTCGAGAACACCGCCTCTATGCCAAGTTCTCCAAGTGTGAGTTTTGGTTGGATAATCTCATCTTCCTTGGTCATGTGATATCCGCTAATGGTGTGGCTGTCATTCCTGACAAGATTCAGTCCATTCTGGATTGGAAAACTCCAATGTCAGTCAAGGACATCGTAGCTTTCTCGGATTGGCGGGTTACTACCGCCGATTCATCGAAGGTTTCTCCAAGATAGCCAAGGCCCTGACTGACCTTCTCAAGAAGGATAAAAAGTTTGTATGGTCGGCCGAAGCTGAAGAGAGTTTCCAAACACTGAAAGCCAAGCTCACGTCCGCTCCTGTGCTTGTCCTGCCGGACACAAGCAAGGATTTCGTCGTCTTCTGTGACGCCTCTCTACAAGGCTTGGGTTGTGTATTGATGCAAGATGGCCATGTGGTGGCTATGCTTCTCGCCAACTTAAGCCGCATGAGCTCAACTACCCAACTCATGATCTAGAACTTGCCGCGGTGGTCTATGCTTTGAAGCAATGGAGACCATACCTGTTTGGTAACCGTTGCGAGATCTTCTCGGATCACAAGAGTCTGAAGTACCTCTTCACCCAGCCGGATTTAAATCTCAGGCAAAGGCGTTGGTTGGAGTTAATCACGGACTACAATGTGAGTCTGAACTATCAACCCGGCAAAGCAAACGTCGTGGCTGACGCGCTAAGTCGGAAGTCCTATTGCAACAATCTGATGATTGAGAAGGCCCAACCTGCCCTCATGAAGAGTTCGCCCGTTTGAACCTGGAAATTGTTCCCTCCGGCTACCTTGCAAATCTGGAGATCAAATCTACTCTTGTAGACCAGATTAAGGATGCTCAAACTCGTGACAAGGGTATTCAGAAAATCAAAGAGAACATTGCTAGCGGGAAGGCAAAATGTTTTTCTGTCAATGAATCCGGAGTTGTTTATTTTGGTGACCGCTTGGTGTGCCAAAGAAACAAAATTGAGAGGGCTGATCCTCCAAGAAGCTCATGAATCTCCTCTCTCTATTCATCCCGGTAGTACCAAGATGTACCAAGACCTTCGACCACTATTCTGGTGGACTCGTATGAAACGAGAAATTGCCAAGTATGTTGCTGAATGCGACACCTGTCGACGGGTAAAGGCTGAACATCAAAGACCTGCCGGTACTCTTCGCCCTATTGCAGTCCCGAGTGGAAATGGGATGAAATTGGTATGGACTTCATCACCGGGTTTCCCCGATCTCAAAAGGGCAACAATGCTATTGGGTAATCATTGATCGTCTTTCCAAGGTTGCTCACTTCCTACCAGTCCGTGATGATATACGGGCAAGTCAACTTGCTGACTTATTTGGCTCGTATTGTTCCATTGCATGGGGTCCCTCTGAGGATCATATCGGACCGTGGAAGTATCTTTGTCTCCAAGTTTTGGCAGAGTTTCCAAACTGCTATGGGGTCCCGTCTCAACTTCAGTACCGCCTACCATCCTCAAACTGATGGTCAGACCGAAAGAGTGAACCAAGTATTGGAAGACATGCTTCGGGCATGTGTGATCTCTTTTGGCAAGGGTTGGGAAAAGTATCTCCCTTTCGCGGAGTTCTCCTACAACAATAGCTATCAAGCTAGTCTGGGCATGGCTCCATTCGAGGCTTATATGGAAGAAAATGCCGCACTCCTCTGAATTGGTCCGAGACCGGAGAGAGGGCACTCTTTGGTCCTGATGTGATCAATGAAGCTGAGGAGAAGGTTCGAATCATAAGGAGAATCTGAAGATTGCTCAGTCTAGGCAGAAGAGCTACTATGATAAGCACCATCAGGAAATTCACTATGAAATTGGTGATAAAGCTTATCTCCGTGTCTCTCCCCTTCGTGGCGTTCGCCGCTTCGGAATCAAAGGGAAATTGGCCCTCGCTATGTTGGTCCTTTCACCGTTCTAGAAAAGCGAGGAGATCTTTCTTACAAGTTGGAGTTACCGGTCAAATTCCCAAATGTACATGATGTGTTTCATGTCTCCCAACTTCGCCGGTGTTTCAAGGATCCTATCCATGGGGTCAATCATGAAGAGCTAGATCTACAAGAAGACCTCACTTATCGTGAGCATCCTATCCGTGTCTTGGATGAAGCTGAAAGAAAGACCCGGAACAAGACTACCAAGTTCCTCAAAGTTCATGGTCTCATCATTCCGAGGAAGAAGCAACTTGGGAACGAGAGTCTAGTCTTCGTGAGGAGTATCCCGACTTCTTCTCGCAATCTTAGAATCTCGGGACGAGATTCCTGTAAGGAGGGTAGAATTGTAACAGCCCCAAAATTTGAGTACCAAATTTTCACTTTTGTGTTCAATGCATCATGTCATCCATGTATAATCATGTTCATCTGAATTGTTACAACTTTGCAATGGAAATGATGCTGGGTTCCTAAGCAAAGTTTACAAATTCAACTCCATATTTGTCCAGGAAGTTCCAACAGTTCCAAAGTTAAATTTGGGCAAACTATTTTGATTTGGAAATAAAATGAAAAGAGAGTATCTCAAAATTGCCTGTGAGCAATTTCTATTTTATTTTCCTATCAAATGATTCCCAAATAATCTGGAAAATTAGGGAAGCTTCACATTGAGGTAAAGGCACTCCCCAAAAATTGGCATAATTTTTGGATAAGTTCAAATGCCTCAAAATTTTCAAATGCAGCTGCTGTTATTATTTTAATTAGGAAAAGGACCCATTTGTAAAAACTGGCGGACCAATCTGTGATGGCAGCAAGTTTTCCAGGGGGCTAACTGAGAAGTCGTCGTCTTCCTCACTGTTGCGACCGAGCACCGCTCGCGCCGCACCCGCACGTCGCCGGGGCCCCCCTTCCCCTGACCTTCACTGCCGGGAGACAAGCTCCACGAGGCCATACCTGCTCCTCCCCAACTTCTCCTGTTTCCCTCTCCCTCCCCGTCCTCGCCATGGCCGCAGCGCGGCTCGAGCCCGCCGTGCTCGTCGCCGCCGTGTGAAGCTCCCCGTACACATCGGTGCACACCACGACGTCCGCCGCGTCGTCAGCTCCTTACCCGCCGAAGCAATCGATCCGGGAGGCCACGAATCGCCGTCACCATCGCCGTTTCCCCGCGCCGGCCGAAGCTCCGCCGCGGCTTCGCCGGTTGATTCCGTCGCCGTCGCGCCTCCTCCACTGTCCCCGACCACCCCAACGCGCCGTGGTGAGCACCCCGTGCCGATGCGCACCCTCCCTTCTCCCCTCACGCGCTAGCTCGCCGTAGCCACATGCCACCGTCGTCGGAGTCCAACGCCGTGCCCGTGCGTGGCTGCTCTTTTTTTTCTCTGTTCGAGTTGTTCTCTTCCAACCGGAGACTCCGGCCCAACTCCGGCCCAACTCCGGACCGCGTCCAGTAGCTGCCGAAATGGGCTGAGTTTTTGCTGGACCGGAAACTCCGGCCCAGGAGCACTTTTGGACCGGAAATTCCGGCCTGTGCAGAAAATTGTTGCAAGTTTATTTTTCTTTTCCCTCTCGATAGCACATGTCCCCGCTTCCCCCTCCCGCGTGTAGAGTGTCGAACTCCGATGATTCCAGTATACCATCCCCTCCCTCGAGTCGGGTACTCAAATTATTTCATCGTCGGAATTAATTAATTAAAAGAATAATTTAAAAAGGAGGAAATTCTAAAATTAATAACTTTTCACCGGGACCTCAGAAAAATGTGTTCGTTATATCAAAATGCTCAGAACAACATGAGTGATCCAAATCTCTATCATCATGCATCATCGATAAAATTTACAATAATGTGCTCTAGTAGTAATGTTAATCATTAAGTTTTAATATGGGGTTTCATCCCAATTATGCAATGGATATAACGGGGACCCCATTTAACTTGTTGATCCTGTTCAATGCCTTAGGTTGCATTTAAAATGTCATATCATCATCCTTGTATGCATTGCACAATTGCCATGTGTTGATTGCTCTCCCGGTGTTTCTTTTTGTGCATCGGTAGATCAAGGAGGTGAAGTGCCACCCCCGTCTTGTGACGATCCGTACTACCAGCCGTATCATCAAGGCAAGCGTAATTCCCCCTCTGAGCATATCTTATCCTATGTTTCCGCAAATATTTTCTCCACTATAATATTGCATGCGGTTCTAAATGTCAACTTTTGTCGGATTAGAGTATCCTATAGTTGCATTTATTTTCCCTATGCCAATATCTGTTTTCCTCTCCTATTATCCATAGGTTTGTGTTGTTGGCCCGAGATACTAAACTATGCTATGTGATGCTTAGCCATGCCTAGTTATATGCATAGCTGTACGATGGATATATGTGTCGTTGGAAACAGGTGTGAAAGGTGGAGATGAAGGTGGAAGAAATGTGGTGACAGGTAATAAGATGCTAAGAAGGTGGGGATGAGAGGCCACTGTGGTTGTGGTGTTTTGTCTCGTTCTCGCCGCCTAGGTGCGAGTTCTTTACCTCCCGAACCAAGGCTGAGCGTGCAACCATGCGTGAGGCCTATGCATTCGCAGTGCAGGAACCCTCATAGACTAAATAACTCGAGCGGGGCTAGCCAGGGTCCTCTAGTTTGAGCTTCCATTTGCGCGTGCGTGAGTTGGTGGCTGAGATCTGAGATGAGGATGGTGGTGTTAGGAAAGTGAGTGGCTGTGGGGCGGGGTGTTGTGATCCTGGCAGTCCTACCGCCACTGATGATCCTGGAAAGTCCTTAACGAGGGAGAAGTCGACACGCTCCCACCCAGCCGGTTCTCCAAGGAAGAGAGCTAAAAGCTAGGTAATGCGCCGGACGGTACGCGTGGCAAACATTTGTACACCCCTGCAGGGTTAAATCTTTTCGAAAAGCCGTGTCCACGGTTAAGGACAACTTGGGAAAGGACGATAAGATCATAGAATAACTTTAACGGAATGATTAAAAACTGGGTACTAGAGGTACCACTCAAGATTGTAAGGTGAGCTTCCTCGAGGGTGATTCGGGGAGGTGCCTTGTTGAAACAGGTACTTTGGTTGATGTCAAAGGTTGATGATGAGTAAGGTGATGAAAGAAAGAGTCACTTCTTACCTCTTTTGAAAACTATTCTGTTTAGTCGATGCCTTTGAGTTATGTTTTCATAAACAAAATCAGCTTTCTGCAAAACAACCATATAACTTTGAAAGCCTCATCGAGCATATATTAGCTCTTAATCTTGCGAGTTCGTCGAACTCAACGTCGTTTGTTTTGTTTCAGAGGAGGACTTCACCGACCTCGAAGGTGGGTTCTTTGTGGACGTCGACGAGTAGTCTGGGGTTCCCAGGTGGCAGCTTGGGACATCCTGGAACAGCTGGCGTTGTGATGTTTATCTGTAGGCCTCTTAGGCCATATGTTGGCTCTTGTTGTTTAGAACAACCTATTTTGCTTCCGCTTGATGTAATGTTGGGTCAGTGACCTCTGGTTGTCATTTGCTATCTTTCTCTATATTAAGAGTTGAACTATATGATTTGTGTCGTAGAGTCTGTGACGTGCCAGTTGTTCCACAAGTCTTGGTCTCTCTATTATGCATTGAGGGTTGTGCCTGTGTTAAGGCATCAATCGGGGTGTTGTGTTGCCGATGATCCATTCCGAGCAACGCCTGCCAAAGGTTTTGGCCGGGGATTGGTAAACCCGTAACCTCCGGTTGTATCGCTTAACCAGTGACACACAGCATCTTTGTATAACAGTCAGGTCAGGGCGCCACATTTTTGCTCAAACAAATAAGCAATACCCTTATCTTTACCTTTGGGAATAGAGGTCTTGGCACTAGTGGCCTTGGCAAGATCCACCTTCAACCTAGCATTTTCTTCAATAGCATTTTCATGAACACGAGGAAGAATAGATATGCTAGTTGAACTAGATTTATAAAGTTGAGTTTGAAGTTGCTCATGAGACTTGACTAGAAGGGAGTGAGTCGTTTCCAAGGCCTTGTAGCCTTGTCAAGCTTCTCCATATCCTCAAGAAGTCTAGCATTAGCAACCCCAAGTTCAACTTTCTCCTTTTTAAGCACTTTATATTTAGCAAAGACATCATCTCTATCCTTAATGATTTTATTAATGATATCATCATTTTTAGCATCAAGAGAATCAAGTCTTTCCTCAAGAGTACTTCTTTCTTCACTCTCTTCATCAAGAGAGGCATTCAAGGATGCTATGGAAGCATTCAAGGAAGCAATGGTGAGAGAATCCTCTCTCTCAATCTTACTCTTTTCTTCAAGAAGTTCTTCGGCCGCACATAGTTTTCTCATGAGAGACTCAACATGTTCCTTAGTTTCACCTTGCAAGTTAGTCATGAAGGTATCTAAGGCAACAAGTTCCTTCTTAATCACAAGACTAGATTGATCATTCCATTCATGCATAGTCTTGGGAGTAGAAGATGATACCTCGGTAACATGAGCCATGAGGCAACAAGCGTTGTTGGTGGAGAAGTTTTCATTGGGGGATTCAAAGAGAGAAGATGATGAAGTTGATACAATAGCCAATGCGGCTACCTCTTTAGTAGGTGCATCATCATCTTCGGAACCACTTGAGGGATATTCTTCTTGTGCCACCAACACTATTCTTGGTGCCTTCTTGAAGAAAGGCTTTCTTGGTCTTGCGGGCTTCTTTTGAATCAACCTTGAGTGGTCCTTTGGGACAAACTTCCCACCATTTTGCTCTCGGTTCTCATAAGGACACTCTCTTATGTAGTGGTTCTTGTCATGACAATTGTAGCAAGTCTTTGTCCTTGAGGCAATCTCTTTCTTCCCACTTGAGTTGTTCTCTCGATCAACTCAAGCTTTAGCACTTGCCGGGTCATTCCAAAACACTCTAGTGGCGAGAGCTAGGTGACCATTGAGAGCTTGTTCAAGCTCATTGGGAGCAATGTTGCTTGGGCAAGCTTCAACCTCATCATTTTCATCTAGACATACCACCTTGGCCTTCAAAGCAAGTGAGGAGCCTTGTTTCATTCCCATGGCCCTAGCACGGTTATCTTCGGCATTCTTGGTGGCAACCATGGAGGCTTGCACTTCTTGCATAACTTCATTGGATGTCATTTGATTGTAGTTGTGTCTTCCTTGAATAGACTTCAACTCAAGGGGCTCGAAAGGCAAGAGAGCATTCACATACTTCCTCTTGACACAAGCATCATCCACATAGGTTGCCCCCACATCATAGAAGGCCTTCACAAGAGTTTTGAGTCTTCCATACATGTCTTCATGATTCTCATTGTCAAACATGTAGAAGCCTTCGGCATCATTGCTCAAAGAATCATATCTATTTCTCTTCATGCTTTCATTTCCAAGGAATGCAACCTCAAGGCAATTCCAAGCTTCTTTGGCGGTGGTGGCGTGAAGAACATAATGCTTGTCACTTTCACTCAATGAGAGTTCAATCATGTGGAGTGCGGAGGCATTGAGTTGCTTTTCGATAAACTCTCTTCTTGTCACATTGCTTGGATCCGCGACCTTGTATCCATCTTCAATGATCCTCCAAAGCTCGATAGAGGCACTGTTGATATGAGATTTCATTGAGCGTTGCCAACTTGCAAAAGCTAAAGCATTAAGCTTAGGTGGAGGACCTAAAGGGTTTATGCGGGTGGTGATAGTTGGGTCGAGAGGGTACCAACCCGGAACGGCATGGTAATCTTCCTTCCCATCTACATGCACGGTAGGAGGTGGAGGAGGTGGTTTAGTTCCGGAGGTGGTTTCAACCCCCTTCTTCTTTTTCTCTTTATCCTCCTCGGAATCACCCTCATTGGAGTTAGAGACACCCTCTAGTGGGATGAGTTCCGAAATCTTGCCATTTGCGAATTTCATGAACATGTCACGAAACTCATCAAATTTGACATTCATGGACGATGTCAATGTTGTTTCCAACGATTTGATATCGGCCATGGATGCCGCGGTGGCTTTGGCCTTTTCAAGGGCCTCATTAGCCTTGGCATGATCGGCCTCATCCTCACTATGTGTCATACTTCTCTTAGGCGGTTAAGCCCAACAAGAGAGCCTAGGCTCTGATACCAATTGAAAGGGATCGATATGACACCTAGAGGGGGGGGGGGTGAATAGGTGCTACTCCAAATTTTAGTCTTTTTCAATTTAGGCTTGACACAAAAGGTAAATTCTCTAGATATGCAACTACGGTGAATTTACCTATATGACAAGCTAGCAACTAAGCACGAAATAAAGTAAAGGCGGTAAACAAGGATAGAGGTAACCGAAGTGAAAGCACGCGGAGACACGGATGTATTCCCGAGTTTCTCTTTTTTAGGGGAGTACGTCTCGTTGGAGAGGTGTGAACCGACACAATGGTTCAACAGCCACAAAGGCTTCACCCTCTTCTCCGGTGAACCGCACCACAAAGGATTGGTTCACTTCAACTATCGGAAACCTTCAAGGCGGAGTCCGGAGCCTTTACAACAACGATTTGGGGCACAACCCACAATGGATTGGGGGCTCCCAAACAGCTACAATCTGTCACAAAGACAATCAAGTAAGTACAACAATGGGCTAGGTTTTCCTAGTAGAAACCCTAGCAAATGGTCCCTCAAGTGAATGAGGGGGAAATGAAAAACGGCTTGGTGAAGATGTAGATCGGGACCTTCTCCTTCAATCCTCCAAAGATCAACGAGTTTGGGTGGAGGGATTGGGAGATCTAGTGATTCTTGAGCTTGCAATAATGGTGTCTTCAATTCTGGGCGAGCTAGCTGGCTGGAGGTAGGTGGAGGGGTATTTATACCCCTCCCAGAAAATCTAGCCGTTGCAGACAGCTTTACACCGGAGTCTTCGGCCCTAGTGACCGGATACTCCGGCCTGGGGCGGATACTCCGGCCCCCTGGGGCCGGATACTCCGCCCCCCACTAGGGGGTGAACCACTTCTAGCCATTTGACGCTTAGGCAGACACTTCGGTGCCCTGGGGTCGAAAACTCCAGCCTGGGGCCAGAAAATCCGGCCCCCACCAGGGGCTGAACCATTTTTCTGCGATTTGGCCAGAAACCCCTAAGTCCGGAGTCTCCGGTCCTGGGGACCGGATACTCCGGCCTGATGAGCTCCAGAAACTTCTTTTCTCTTTTTGGTGTTGATGCACATGTGTTGAACACATTATAACCTGCATTTACTTAACACCAGATTAAAAACTATCACATGTGTTGTTAACTAACACACAAAAACTAAGGGATACAAAATGTTCTTTCATAAGCAACTTCGACCCGCAACCGCTGCGCCGTCTCCGAAGATGTACCACCACGCTCCTAGTACCGAATCGACAAGTACCAAGCAACACCTTCAAGAAGGAAAGTCATGCTGCTGCCGGACCAAATAGTTGGTCCTAGGGTTTCCCCCGACACACAAGGAAGCAGATGAAGGGTAGCCACAACGCCCTTCAGGAAGGAAAGATGCCACCCGAAGGCAGCACCGCGTTGGTGTCGGACGAACCAACAAGGATTTCTCCCGGAAAACCCCATCCGCAATCCTGGAGGATCCGTACCATAGGAGCCCGCAAGGACGAACCTCACCGCCAGACTCACCACCCGCCAACAAGCGCCACCACGAATGCGAAGCCACCATCATCGTCTCCCCGAAGCCACCGTCACGTGGCCAGCAAGACAGAGGCCAAGAGTAGATACACCTGGGTCAACAGAACCGCGGCCACGGGAGGGAACAACCTCCACCGCCGAAGACGGTAGTCGACCGGACGCGGCCGTGGAGCACTCCGGTTGCACGCCCTGGCCCATGGCCCTTGTGGCCTGTCATTTATTATTGCTCCCACTGTTCCACACTTCCACCACATACATTCCCCTGTTTTTCAATATTTTGCAAGTGATTCCTCCTGCATAAATACATCCATGTCTATATTCGACAGCTACATGTTGTCTCTGCAAGATACAAGGCGCACGTGGTGGCATTTGACTAGCTACCACACATGCACTAGACCTCTCCCGCTCACACATTCGTCTTCAAATTTAGCCGCTGTTGAACAGTAAACTAGTGATCAGCTAGCTTCACGACACTCAAACAGTCGTGTTCACCTTATCTGAACGTCGTCTCGCACCAGAATTCCTTTTTGGGGCCCCTGATGAACTAGGCTCAAACATTATTTCTAAAAACCCAAATATGCACAAGAACCCAAATATACACGGTAGGATTTAAAATTGGGATCTAGGGATCTTTGCGTTCCTGCTGCAAATTGCCAGTGATATATCCACTTCACGATGGGACCAGTATAATTTCATTGTAAGTTTCTATGCAGTCGTTATTATGGCGGCCGATTCTACGCTTAAGCTTCTTATTAGGGTGGGAGCGATTGTCGTTATTTGGTCACTATGGTTATGAAGAAATGACAAGATCTTTAACGATAAAACTACTCCTGTTAGGCAGGTTATCTACTGGTGCACAGCTACGCTTTGATCATGGTCGTCTGAGCACCGCAAACTGTTTTTATAGGGGTCGTCGTGGTTAGAGCTGCGGCGAGGGATTTCTTTTCTCAACATGGATGACAGTATAATTTCCGGATTGTCCTCCACCACCATAGGCGTCTTTACAATTTCTCAATTTGATACATAATTCGTCTTTTATTCTTTGTTGTTTCGAGACTTTTGAACTTTTTTTTTTGAGGAAAGGATCCGATCCATATAACCAGAGAACTCAGTACAACTTACAAACAAGTCCAGAAAAGAAAAGAAATTACAAAAGGACCCAGCAAATTGCACAAAGCTCCCGGAGCACCCTGGAAGAACAACAATCGGATCCCGCAGCCTGCACCCAAGAACCTAGTCGCCGTCGCCGTACCTCAATCTGCCGGAGAGATAGCGCCGCCACACATTGTAGATAGCCGCAGGATTCGTCCGCCGCTGCGCGACGGAACCTAGCCGCGATGAACGCGCACGGCCACAGCGCCAGCTCCACAGCTCCTCCCAGCATCCAGCCGACACGGCGTCGCCCAGGCCAGCCTCCACCAACCCCCACCCGCCTCCCGTCGCAGCTCCCCTCGCCTCCACGGCCGGCCGGAGCAAACACAACGAAGAGAACCACCAGCACCAGCACCAAAAGCAGACCACCACCGCCCACCAACTTCCCCCCAATCCACCACGGAAGGCCAGAGAAGAAAAGCAGGAAGAGGAGATCTGACCAACCTCCACGACCTCTCCGACGAAACCGCCGGAACGGGGATCAGAGGGGGAGGACACGAGCTCCAACACCGCCGCCATCGCCACCGCCTCGATGCCGGCGAGAGCCACACCCACACGCACACCTACACCTATACTATACACGCACGGCATCCTCCGGAGCTCCCCCCTACCTCACAGCGCCAGAACGGCGGCCGGAGGCAGAGGGGAGCAGCGGATTCACCGGCGCGAGCGCGGTCGCCTCCTTATCGCCTCCTTTGCACTGTAGCGAGGGGAAAGCGGTGGGAGGGGAAAGTGAGACTTTTGAACTTGATTGGAATTGTGTGCATCATTTCTGCAGATGTCGGGTGTAATGCTTAAAGCTCTTTTTAAATAATAATTAATAAAGATCCTTTTATTGAAAATAAGTTTACATGCAGTCTGTATCTAGTTTTGATATATGGTCTTAGAAATTCAACCATGGGCTGGTGCCGAGATCTTCAGGTCCGCGGGGGATTTCCACCAGCTTCCTGCTGAGGCGCGGTAGGAGCTGGTCGTCATCGGAGCTCCTGTTTCCGTGGTGGAAGAGGACGATGGCGGATTCCCTTCTTCCGTTTTGGTGCTGGTGGTGTTGGAGGTCTTCTTCTTCGGCGTTCGAGCTCTGGCCGGCCGTGGTGGCGAGGGGAGCTGCGTCGGGAGGAGCGGTGCGGTTGGTGGTGGCTGGGCTGGGCGGTGCTGCTTTGGCTGGAAGCTTGGTGGAGCTGGGGTTTGAGTGCTGTGGCCGTGCTCGTTCATCGAGACTAGGCTCCGTCGCGCGGCGGCGGACGACTCTTGCGGCCTCTACATCTTCTTGGCGGTGCTCTCTCCTCGGCGGCTGGAGGTTCGGCGACGGCGGCGTCGGCTAGCTTCTTGGGTGAAGACGACGGATTCGATTGTGTTTCTCTCAGTGTACTCAGGGTGCTTTGTGCAAGTTTCAGGGTCCTTTTGTAAATTTCCTTTTCCTTGTTGGACCTTCTTGTAATTTGTACTGGGTACTCTGAATATATGGATCGGATCCTCCTCAAAAAAAAAAAAAAAAATGTCTGCATCGAGTTACGCCGGCTGCATACGCTGCACGTATGTGGCGGCGTATGCAGCCACATACTCGTTCGGGGAAGGGATAGGGTGAACATGCACTTCCCCCCTATTTATACTGCTTCATATGGGTAGCCAACCCATCCACCACTGCAAGCTAAGCTCAGTGCAGACTGCGAAGCAGCAGCACAAGTGTAAGCGTAACAAGCCATGGCTTCTTCAGCCGTTTTAGTGCTCATTCTGATGGCGGTGGCGACGGCGACGGTGCATGCCCACGCGCACATTGCTGAAGGCACCCCGAAGGCGCGGTTCTGGGAGGTCGCCCTACCAGGCACGCCGATGCCGGACTCGATCGCCACCCTCGTCCGGAAAGGCACCGATCACTCGCTGCTGGTGGAGCACCACTCCGCCTCCATGATTCTCCCTAGCGCGGCTCTCGTGTACAACAAGTACGGTGGTGCCTGCGCGGCGCCGGATCAGGCCAAGGCGCTTGCCGCGGTGGAAGGCCTCTTCTTCCACGAGGCGGACATGCGCGTGGGTGGCGCCATGACGGTCGCCCTGTCCGCGTCGGACCCGGCACCGTTCCTACCGCGTGCTGTCGCCGACAAGATCCCCTTCGGAAACCTGAAGGACGCCCTCGCCAGGTTCAGCATCGCGCCGGGCTCCGAGGACGCTGCCTGCATGGGCGAAACCGTGTGCCGCTGCCGGGCGGCGCCGATCGCCGGCGAGCAGGAGGCGTGCGCCACGTCGCTTGAGGGCGTCGTCGTGAGCGCGACGCGCATGCTGGCGACGGACGAGCCGGCCGGTTGCCGGGTGGGCGTCGAGGCTCCCGAGCGCTGGCCTGCCACGCGGCATGTACGTGGTGCAGGCGGTCAGTCACCTTGGTGGCCACCGCTTCGTGGCATGCCACATCAATGGTTACCCGTACGCCGTGTACGGGTGAGGCTTCGTCCCAGGCGTATGTTGTCTCGATCCGCGGCGGCGGTCTCCCTACGGTGGACATGGCGGCGCTGTGCCACTACGACACCTCCAACTGGAACCCAGCTCACCCAGCCTTCAAGGTTCTGGGCACTCATCCGGGCGGCTCACCCGTGTGCCACTTCCTGCCCTACGCCGACCTCGTGTTCGGCGAGAAGACGGTCTAGCTGCCGACTGCAAGCTACGAGCAAAGAAGACATGCATGCTCTCGTAATGAACTAAGGCTATTTGCGATCGTTTATCTATAAAGTTGGTTATATAGCCGACACAAATATAAACTACCACCCCACACAAAGTATATTAACCCATTTTGTGTAGCTACCTGCCTACTAGCTAGTAGCTACACGTAAGTGTAGTACAAGAGATGACATGTTAATGTTATCATCAGCAATAAAAGTATTCGTAATGTACTATATATATATAAGTTTGGACTAAATACGAGAAAATCTACTTATACGTCTATAAACGAGAAATCTGCGAACAAGTGAGCTGAGTTACTTGGTTAGGAAAGTGGATGTGCAAGCTCGCCACCCAATTTTAAATCCTACCGTGCATATTTGGGTTCTTATTATTTCTAAAAAAAGACGTACGAGCATCCCTACCGTGTTCCTTTAAAAAGAAAGAGAAATATTTGCTTCTAAGATGTTAACTCGGTAGTTCTTAGTGAGGTGTTGTGTTATCTCTACATCTACAAGTTACACAATTTCTTTTGTGCAACTCTATGCCACCATGTACACGAATTACCAACTTTTTTGCATACGTCATACGTAAAACATTTACAAAAAATAAACTTTAGTCGACCCATGTCACGTAATTCTAATGGCTTACATTGACAGCCAAATACCAACACAACAAAAGTTACAACCATGAGTCAGCGAAAACACCGCCAGATACCGCGGTAAGTTATGATGGAAAGGCTTCGATGGATTTGCATAATATAAGGATGATGTACGAGAGATAGCAATGGAGTAACTGGAGGGTTATGATCGAAAGGACTCGATGGATATATGGTGGTCGAAATCGGATGAATTATCCGGTCGAAATTGAAAAATTGCGTCGACACTGCGGTGGTAAACCATTACAGAGAAAAATGCTCCGCCCCAGATTGGACACATGAGCCTAACTAGCGGACCTGAATGATCCATTTTCAGACCGATAGAGTGGAAAAAATATGTTGACATGGAGGAGTCCAGCTCTACCCGTCCTTCTATTCCACAGAAATAAACCCATCATAATTCTCTATAAAAAAAATCAGGAGTTCGAATAGCATCAAATTCAAAAGTGATATACATATTAGTTTTTGGCTGCTATTTATATTTAAAAAATCTTCTATTATTGGCGATATGTAGATCAATCATAGTTTTAGAAACAAAAATGTATCTAGTCTAATTTGACCAGAGACACAGTACTGAATGTGTGTGTGAGCGCGCACACGCGGGTCATAGGGAGTTTGGAGGGCAATCCTGGCATGTCAGAGTCAGGACATGCAGAAGCTTGCTAACTGAAACAAGGTACCACATTTCAAGGGAACATCTTCCCTTAAAGTGTGGCATATATACCAGCTGCAACCTGAGCTAGTTACACGAGCTAATTAAGAAATATGAAATCCGGATCTTAGCACTTCAAAATAAGAACAGAAGAATCTCTGATCAGAAACAACAATCGGCTAGAAGACACACGTACCCCTACAGATTTCAGACTTGCCCTGAATTGTGGGAAAGGGTAACTAACCACGCTTCCCGACCTATGCATATATATGCGTGGACACATTATCACTTCTTCTTTGGAGCATTCCTTGATCTCGATCTGACTTCGCATTGAGAATTTCCATGGTTCCTGCCTCTCTTCTCCTTTCCTTCCTCCTTGTAGCGGCAACAGCTCATGGTAATTAGCCTTATCCTTCAACTATGTCCCATACTTATCATTTCTTTCTCATTCGGTGCAGATGGAAAAGTACTGATTCTTGTTTCCAAACCTTTGCTCAGGACTTAGGCTGGACATGCAGCTGCGTGCGACACTGAACAAGGATCCTGTTGAACAGATATCATCTTATCACCGTGCGATGAGGACGCGCGGCACATCCGAGGGCGAACATGACAGTCCAGGTAGAAAGGAGCAGCTGGTGGCCAGTCGCCCAGTCCTGCTGCTCACGGAGTGGTGAGGAAGAAGGAGAAGAAGACGAGCTCTCATGCCACTGTTAGGCCGAGGTTCAGCGAAGACTACTCTGGGCCCAGCGGTCATTCACGCAATCACCACCGAACAACACCATGCGGTCCGTGCTAGCAATATTTAGGGGATTTCCCCGTGTCCTATGGATCTTTTCATTAGGTGGCATGGAGAAGCTCGATGCTGTTGTGGTTGCATGGAAACCAACGTTTTTTTCTTAACGAAGAAGATCTTCATTTTAGCTTGTATTGATATGGCATTCACGTGTTAGCAAACCAAGCTGAGAGTGAGTTAATTGTAGTACAGTAAATTAACTCATTTTCTTCAGATAAAGGAATTATTAGCTATCTGCATGGAAGAATGATTTGAGTTGCGCTGCGTTCCAAACTTGTATTATCGCACTCATAGTTTGTGATTTAACAAGGAAACACCTTCCCATTATTTGTATGTTATCAACAAGATGACCTACTAGATCCACATGTGGCCATTTCTTCTCCCTACGGAGCGGCGTGGATTCATGGATTCCGCCGGTACTCGAATGACGATGGTCGTACGGGCTATATTCTGCCGGGTAGGTGGCAACATCATAAAAGAATCGATGGATAGACCTTTTTTAAGTGGTTGATTTCTGTATTCACTTTGAGTGATCCGTAAAATGTAAACTTTAAGATGCTATACTTTTAATAATTGCGGTGGATGTGTGCATCATTTTGATGCAGAGGCCGAGGTCTGCATCCTATTATCTAGAAAAGGTAGACAGCTTCACAGCAAACGCTCCGCCATTTGCGAAAGAAGATGCTTCGTGTAGGCAGGATAAAATAGGTGACGCGGAAACATAGAATACTCGCTGTTGCAGGAGCAGCGACACAGCCTGGCTGTTGCAAACCACCTGCTTTGCAGAATAAGAACAAAACTTCCTTCCCGGTTTTACCGACCGATTAGTGGATGACTTCAATTTGAGAAAAAAAATCAGCACCTAAAATTACCCATCTTTACTATTAAACAATGTTGGGGATATCGCTTATCGGGAACTTATCGGTCGACCCAAGATATGGGATAAATCGGCCGGTTTATCGGCATATCGGTTGATTTATCAGCATATCGGCCGATTTATCGGCTTATTTATCTTATCGGTCAGACAGTGAGAAGCGATAAATCGGCCGATTTATCGGCATATCGGAAGATATCTTGAACAGTGCTATTAAAGGAGGCTTGGTGGTGTCACACTTCCTCCTAATTACGTAAAAAATGCCACCCAACTAACCCAAGTGTCGTCGGATTAGCAAGAGATCTCCCGATTGGATTTGTTTTGACTTTTCTTCCGCTTAGATATCGCACATATATCTAACTACTGTAAGAGGTTTTCCCGTGGATCAGTTTTTAGCAGCGCATACATTTCTCTTTTCTATCTCTTTCCAATCTAATCGCTAACATGTTTTACGGTGGATTAGTTCATCCTCCCTCCAAACAATCCCCGATCTGCGCGTCTCTCCAACCCTTCCTTCCCAGTGCAGCCGTGCCTCCAACCTCACGCGCCCATCCCACTACTCTAGAACCTCTCATCGATGAGAACGTCATTAAGTGACCTCCCCGCCGTCCTGCATGGCAAGAAACGACACCATTACCAGCAGATGGGATGGGCCATCATCGTTAATGGAGAGAAGACGGCCGTGGAGGCGAAGCCTGTTGTCCACCGGAACTCCAGAAGGACACGGTTGGAGGTAGGCTGTCAGACACGAGGCTGTCCCTGCTGCTTTCTCGAACATGACTGTTCCCATTATTCGTTCCCAATTGTTCATATGCGTCAGGCACACAATATTTATGAAGTTGCAGATTTATTTTCATCCAGCTACAGACAAACTTTCATGCCAAGAAAATAAGCGAATATATAGATTGCAAGGACATTGCATAAAGATATTTTCTGCTGGTTAGTTTCTGTAGAGACCAATCTTCATCTCTTTTATCCTGCATTGCAGCACGCTCAACTGCATCAACTGGGTCGGGAATGTGTTGTATCATTCCGAATTGCAGGAACACACGAACATGCACATGCATTTCTACTATTAAGAAGCAGATCAATGGATTTTTGATCGCCAGACTCCAGATCCAAATGAGCAAAGCGCAGGCAGGCCAACGATCAGACTTGGTTTGTATGGGTCCCAAGTGATTTACATAACATTCAAATATAGTTATAGGATATTACACTGATAAGCCTTATTTGGTTGGTCATTGCAGTCCATTTGGTTAGGCATATAATCAGAGCTACTATTCTCTACTCACTGCAGATGGAGGAGAACCTTGAGCTGGTCCTGTTGATAAATCAGTTTTTGTGGAGCAGGAGCTTCACAACTTGAAATACTTGTTGAAAGGTCAGGTATTACATTATATTATTATCCTTTGGACAATTATATTCAGCATAACAATTTACATAATAGCATCATCCAACTATATAGTTTTGGCTGCAGACACGGAAGGAAGCCATGGCTAAAGTTTGTTGGCGCAGGGAACAAACACTTAGTGAGCCCTGAGCTGACTCACAGTTGCCTTTAATCAACCTGATCCATTACTCGACTGGATGTTATATTCACATGTTTTTTACTTTTATAGGTTGTTGATTTTATGGACAAGCTGCGTCGTAATGATCACCAGGAAAGGCCTACAACAAAGGTTGGTTGTCCTACTCTGAATTCCTTTTTTTAACAAGGCTTTGGATTCTTGTTGGTCCAACACATCACATTGCTCTCCATTCTTTGGTCTGCCGGTACAATAGATTAGAAGGCATGTCCTATAAACTGAAGGTACTGTTCAAACTTAGAAGTGATCAAATCATACTCTCCCAATTTGAGGATATCATGCTTTTTTAGACTATCTATCTTTTGGAGATTTTTTGTTTTTCTACTTGTATGCTCACTGCACTTAATGTTTCATAATTAATGGGGTATAAACAACCTTTGGTATTATTATCCTAACTATATGTTGGTCTGATTCTATAGGTTAGTTGCTCCGACAGGAATCCCAAACTTCAACAAAGTTCAGAAGCATAGTTTTGGTAAATATGATGTTTGAGACTATCTATCTTTTGGAGATTTCTTGTTCTTCTACTTGTATGCTCACTTCAATTAATGTTTCATAATTAATGGGGTATAAACAACCTTTGGTATTATCCCAACTATATGTTGGTCTGATTCTATAGGTTAGTTGCTCCGATAGGATTCCCAAACTTCAACAAAGTTCAGAAGCATAGCTTTGGTAAATATGATAAGAGAAATTTATACGAAAAAATATGCATGAAAGAATACATGTTCAGTCATAGTTTAAGCTAGACAAAAGTGCATTGTACCTGACTACCTGTAGAACAATCGATCATCTTGCTGGGATTTATAAAGTGCACTTTACATGTGGACACGGTTTTTTGATTTGTGGGTCTAGAAGCACCCGTTATTTCAAATATATTTTAAAATGGTACAAAAATCAGATAAAATTTCGGATGTAAATCCGGACATTCTATGTTCGCAGAAAAAAGTTTAGCAAGAAAAAGACATTTTTGGTTGGGTGTGTAAAAATACAAAAAAGTGTTTCATGCAAAGTCATTTTGAAGCAGTTGGGATTTGTCTTTTTTATCATTCCACAAAAAATGTGTGCGAACATAAAATATCTGAATATACCCTCAAAAAATTATTTGTCATTTTTAAATGTGATTTTCGTTAGTGGGATCTTATGCTCCTACTACTCAAAACTGCTTTCGGCTTTACATGTGCACTATTATCATTACTATTTCTGATGTACTGATTTTATGAAGAAAAATACCATCCATCCATAATCCATTATGAGTAAGATTTTTGTGCTACCCTGATGGCAATAACACTACACCTACGGACAGTTTCTTGCGGAATTGTACCCACGACATATGTGGAGAGGTGGAGGCCTCACGTCCCTGTAATGTTAGGGGCTATCGGATTTGCACCAACCCGTAACACAGATATGTCATTCTGTAATGCAGATTCCTTAAGAAACATCCCGTAAATGTAGCATTTCTTGCCTGATGGTATCACCTGCACTTCTCTGGTTCGCATTGCACTAACTACTATATATACATATGGATACTGCCTTCTAAATGCATGTTTATCTTCATTTTCTCTATTCACTCAGTCTAAAATCTGATGCTTTTTTATATCCAGTCGACTGTGACATCAAGGAGGTGAAGGTAGTAAAGAGGATAGATCCAGTCGACTCAACCAGATTTGTGTCCGGTGGATTAGCCAATAGCGCAGTTCTAAATTCGAATGTGTGATTCATTTGTATTAAGGTATCTAGATCATCACACTCACACACATGCATGTAGAGATGTGCCTATTGAGGTGTATGACCTTACATTAAGGGATTCAGTGTGACCTTAAGATTGCAAGATCTGAGGTGGTGAGCCATTAGTTTGTAACACAAACTCTGATTTGGATGGTATTGACGTTGAAAAAATATTGATTGAAAAGGTGTTATTGTTGCAACTCGATGTCACCGGTGATATTCACGTGCATTTATAAATGCATGTGCAATGGTGAGAAACTTGAAACCCCGTTGCAACGCACGGGCATTCAACTAGTATAATTATAAAGGCAATTACCGTATTGACATTGTGCGATGTTAGTAAAACCTAACTGCGATTTCAGCAAGATTACAGTGCTGAGGAAGAATTTCAAAACATCATACGTCTACTTAATTGCAGAACAAGATTATCAGAACAACTTGCTGGCACAACCTCGCTAATCTTACATTTGTGTGGTGTCGTACTATCTACATCCTGACTGAAAATTTTAGTACACAAGATTTCAAAAACTGCAGGAAGGTATATAGCACCGAAAAACCAACTGTATCAGTAACGTGGAGGTATTTCCGTATGTTCAGTATTCTTTCCAATTCTTCCGGTTGCATATACTTACGCTGCATCAACAGGGTACTTCTCGATCAGATCGAACAACTCATCGCCGATACCAAAACCAAGCATCTTGGCCATGTCAGCTGTCTTCAGCCTGGGCTTGGCATGGTTCTGCTGCTTTAGCCATGAGTAGACAATGAACACTTTCTTCATTCCAAACAGCTCCAGTGCCTCCGGGTTGAAGACCACGCCATGACGCATACTCATCTGCAGGAATTCGTGAAGTTCCTCAACTGTCAGTACAACATAGACGTGTACACAACTACACATGCATGACATTTTATTTGGGTGAAGACCACATGTCCTGATTCAGAAAATTCAGTTCCTATGGTTACCTGGTGAGGGGCCAGCATTGCCGCATACCTAGCGAGCTCACCGGCTCTCCAGTCAAGAACAACCGGAAACCAGGGGTAAGACGCATCAAGCCTCACAAACCATAGCCTAATGTCAGGGAACTCTGACAGCTCCCGCGTGTCGTATGGATCCTCTCTCTCATAGATTATAGTGAACCCAACCGTTCGGTCCAACAATTTTTTTGATTGAGCTGAAGAACGCACGTAACATTCTTATCAATGACCACGTGAATGTTTTCAGTAGAAAGTGCAGCGATATGACAGAGCACCTGTCGTCAAGGAATTCAGGTCGCCAAGTGCTTCCTGAACGGGCGATAGTCGAGTGCTCGGATGATATCCTTATTGATAACAATCTCAATGCGGCCTTCTGTAGGTGGTGGAGGAGGCTCAATCTGTGGTGCATCTACGTGAACCATCAACCATGGATAGAAGTATTTTAGTTGCAAGAAAAATTATAATTCCACTAAAAGAACAGCAGGATGCATTGTGTGAAGACTTCAGAATCGGATTGACATATAACACTGAAAACTGGTAGGAGAACTCACCGTCTTGGTCGGAGAGGGAGAGGTCGAAGTTGCCGGAGGGATTAAACGCGACGCGGAGTGCGAATCCGTACGTCCTGGCCGGGTTCGTGAGAGCCTGGTGCTGGACGCGCGGCGTCTTGAGACGGGAGCAGCAGCGGAAGGCGGCGGGATGTGGCGGAAGGCTCGCTGTGCTAAGCCTACCAGGAGTAGGGCGGTGCGGAGCAACGGGAAGGTGTTGATGTATGGTGGTCGCGGCGGCCATCGTGGCGACCAGCTGCCGGCGTCGTTGAGGAGCTGGGAAAGGAGCGGCCACGACCTCCGGCGAGCGCGCTCCGTGCATCTTATTTTATCCGTTTGCTTCGTTCATTTATATATTTTTCTTATCGAAACAGCATTGCTAGCCCAGTAGAAATGGATACCCAAGGCCTGGCCCATTTGCGGCTAGTTTTTTTTGGTGTTTCTCCTTTTCACGTTTTCCTTATTTTTGTTATGTTGCCATTTCCTATTGTCAGCTACGTTTAGATTGAACAATATTCTATTCTCTGTCTTGCTCGCTGCAAAATTATCACTAACACAACCTCCAAATCAAAATAACAAATAAACTCCTTGGACGTATGGGATCTCATTTTGTGAACAAGAAAACCAACTTTCTTTGAGCATATATTGACATATCGGATAAGAAAACCCTTGCTTGTAGAGGAGTACCACGTAATTCTTCATATGCAGCTCCCAAACAACCACACAATGCATGACTCGCTGTAATTGTGTATACCGGGTGAAAAATCTTGAAACATTCAAATTTGGACCGAATTCATGCTCCCAAAATTTAAATTTGAAATGTTTTCAACGTTTTACGTTTGAATCCTGAATTCTTGCCAGAACGTTAGGCCGGTATTTTCCGGTAACCACCCCCTCTAGGATTTTTCAAAAAACGGTAACCAAAACCTTGTGTACAGTGCCCACTCTCAGTCAGTTCCTACAACATAACCGAATGAGTGAGCCGACCGAGATTTTACATGAAATACACCATTCTATATATGTATATATTGTTGGAGTCTGTTCACATTCACGTAACTTAAATTTGTAGCTTATTTGAGTCAGTTTTAGTGAAGAAATGGACTGAGGCCATCCGGTATTCCTAGGCAGTGTTCAAACCAGTTGGATATAATAGGAGCACTAAATCTAATTTCATAATAGACAACAATTGTGTGATGCTTGTAAAGTTACATTCTGATTTTGCCTTTTGCATAGTGCCACTATCGTATAAGGGAATCACCTATGTATATAGCAAAACTCGTGGGAGTGTAGTTTTGGCTCCCGAGATCATATGCTTCGCTTCGACTAAAAATATGCACAAAAAAAACAGTATAACATTTTAGAAAATTCAGAAAAATTTGTGTAAGATAGACGAGTGTTCTACATACGTGCAAAGTTTTGTGACATAATCATATTTGTGGTTCTTTGTGCAAAAATAAAACCAATGCTCAAAAATATTTTTTTCAATCTCATGTTGGCCACCGATTCTTACAGAATACATAACACCTCAAATGTCTTTTCATCCTGAAACTTTGCATGTATGTAGAATATTGGATATGTTTGTTAATAATGTTTTTTATTTTTTGTTTTTGAAATATTTAATTAATTTGATTGAATTTCCTAATAGGCCAGTGGCATGTGATCTCGGGAGCCATTGTAAATTTCCAACAAACTCATTTCTAAGTTAAGACCCACATAATAAACCATAAGCTAACTTGTTGTACCACAAATCCACAATATGTCAATACATATAGTCAAACTTATCCATAAGCTGGGAACCGCGTGTAGGAGCTACCAACTAATGTCTTGTAACGAAAGTTCGTTTTTGTTGCTATGTATACTCGATAGTAGTTATCCATAAGACAATCCATAAACTTAAGGGTTGGTCACTTGGTCATAAGATTTTTACCTTGTGTATATATTCCACTTTGTGTGTGGAAGTCCTTACGATTCATTTTTCTTCTTCTTATGAACTGTTTGTTGCCAACATTTGATGCCATGATTGGCTGACAAACTAGGATGCATGCATCTTTGCGTCGAACCACATGCACATGTCCGTGTGACCGGCCGAGAAGGAAGGAGCGGGCGTGACCTGGATGCGTTTGTTTCTGCATCAAGTGGGCACGTCGGTCACATGCATGTTAGCGTAGTGATATGCCACGGGATGATCGAGTAGTAGTGAACGAACTAATTCGCCAGGAGAGACAAGTATAACAAACCCTGAGTTGCTAAGATTTAATAACTTGCCCACAATGCAAGTGGTGTTTTATTTCTTCTTGTGTATCATTGTCATCTCGAATGATGGAATCTATGGCCACATCGCTAAGCTAGCTCATTTTTTCTTGAAATGGGAGCATGGCCCCAGCCTGTACAACCTAAGCTAGTAGCTAGATCATGTGAGACTAAATCATCATATAGAGAGCTAGGCAGTAGGCTGGTATGAAAGCTCGGAGAGCTTAACGAGCGCTCGATAGCTCGATCGGCTCGTAGCTCGCTTCTCAATCAACAGAGTCAATCATTGATTTTAGCTCATTAAGTTTAACAAGCTTAATAGATGGGCTTTCACGAGTTGCTCGTAGAGAACAACACAATTTTTATCGTACTGAAAACATTTTTTCGGCACGTCAACCCATCTAATCAATCTAACCTACCCAACATAATAGGCATCAAACTCGAGAGCTGCTATATGGAGGTCAACCTATTCGTAACTCTTTACTTTGGAAAATTCGAAAATAATATGTTTTTTTAAAAAAAACTTGTTTGTATGTGGATCATGTGTGTTTATGATTTTTGCATAGCCCAAAATATGACACACTTCTGGTTGATATTTCACACGTCAGTAGATACAACATCATCTACATTAAAAAAAAATCAGATTTTTATAAAACTCAAAATATGATTTTAAATTATGGAAAATAAATAACTAGGCTCGAGTAATCCCCTAAATACATAGGCTCGAGTAACCGTGTGATAAGTTTGTGGCAACCTCATGGGGAAAATAATTTTACGAGACCTGGTCTATAAATTCATGCCCGTGGACCAACTCTAGCAATTGACACGTGTCCAGGAGAGGGAAAATAAACGAGAAAAAATATTTTGTAGACCAGGTGTCATAAAATTATTTTGCACCTCGTGGAGACAATACTCTCCTCTTGCTTAAGATTGTCTATATTATTATCGACCAAACTAGCTTTGGTTGTTTGACATATTTGTTCATTCAGTCTAGGGACGGAGCTGGCACATAGCTATTGGTGTCAGCTGACACCAGTGGTTGTGAGCAAAACCTTCCTTAAATCACTACCAATTACTGATAATCTATTAAGCTGACCCATCGCCACAAAGACTGACCCCAATGTGCTTTCAATCTAGCTTCGTCCCTGATTCAGTCTATCCAATAAACGGGAAAATCACATTTCAAAAAGAGTACTCCCTCGGTTCCAAATTAGATGACTTTCATTTATACACATGTGGATGTATCTAGACACATGTTATAGATATAGATACGTTCATATTTAAACAAGTGAAATTTATCTAATTCAGAACAGAGTGAGAAGTGTTCGATGAGGGAATGGTCCGAACTGAGACTTGCGACTTATGTACTGTTCTGAATCTCAGGAAACGGAAACCAGTTTGAAGACGTAATCCTGCGAAGAGATAGTGCAAAATAATTCGCATGCCACCTCAGCCGAGTTATCCGTTCAAACTCGACTTGCGTTAAACACTTCTGTTTTGACAACTTTCATCATATATACTCCAATAATAATAGCACTATAAAAATGTGACCTTAATCAAGTTCCACTGTAGCGAGTATAATATGCGGGAGAGCGTCCTTCTTCACATACAAACACATAATGAGTTTATCATTACCAATGATGCCGGCCGGCCAGGTTTTGGCTTTCTTCACTGGCTGACGATAACCAAACTTTACATCTGATTCCGCGCATGTTTCACGTTCGCTAGCTGTCTAAACTCTCATCTTACGATAGTTTATATATAATAGGGTCAATGTAATATATCTAACCTTATGTACGGCATCCAAAGAAAAAGATATTTTGACATATACAATAGAGATTTGGTTACAAAAAGTCAAGGATATCTTCGGATAATCGTAATTCCCAGTCCCTTCCAGTAATAGAGTTTACCGAGCGCAAAAATCGGGATTATTTGAAATTCAGGACGGATAGTTTTTTCCAAAAACTATTTTCAATTTTTCTTGGTGTTTTCAAGTCTAAAATTCAAATTTTGTTTGAGAATTTCATTCGGTAACGGATCACTAAATTCTGTTAACCACGGTTATGAGAAATAGATGTCCCAACAGGGTTTCTTTACTCCGATATCCAAATGGTTGTGTATGTATATGTGCTAACGTAGTATTTTTGTACACAACATGACCCTGGAGGTGACGTTTTGGCTTGTAGGATTGAAAATATTATCTAAAATATTTAAATGTCAAAAAAATTCGAACCAAACATTCAGACATATGCATGTACATTTAAGTATCACACACACATTTTCATGGAAAAAGGATAGTTTTTGTGGTTTGTGTAAAAAGATAATCTTTTTCTGAAAAACTAAAAAAGACAAATTTGGATGCTACGAAATGACTTATTACCCCCTTTTTTTGGTCTTTGTGACACACCACACAAAAAAGAACGCCTTTTTCATAAAAATTTAAGTGTGAGCACTACGTTGTAAAACGTGACTTTGCGATTTTTGACATTTTAAAACGAGATTTTGCGATTTTCAGTAGTGCTCCAAGGATTCAAATGGATTTTTGATGAAATATGCCGTAGCCCCGCTATATAATTAGCAACCAACCGATACAACAAACAAAGTTGGGACGGAAGCAACATACACCCAAAGAAGAAGAAAACAAAAGGAAGACATAGGCGGATAGACTCAAAATGGATTTCCGCACAACTCTCTCTCTCTCTCAGCCAGGTTATCCCTATTGTACTGTTCATGATACCCAATTGGTTGGCCTACTTGAGCCAATAATAGCATGATGGCTCGATTAAACTCCATGAGAATCATGGACCCATCAAGCCCGCGACGCCCTCCACACTTGCAACGTTTATAATTTAACACACCACCATCCCATCATTCATCATATCAAGCACACACAGCCAACAAACATGATCCACATACCAACAAGTTCATCCTACCCTTCGCGCGTTTCTTCACTCGGTGACATGTTTCACACATTGGATTAGCTTCGTTTAAACTCGGCCGCGGCGACTAATCACCCACCATACCTACTTGCCCACTTGCATGCATACTCTATATATACAACGCCTAGCTAACTTCGATCATCACAGTTGATGCTTTGACCTAACTAACCAGGTTGCAAGCGAAGCATACAGCCACACTCACACTTGCATCATTAATCACCGACCGATCTACCACCTAGGAGGTCGATCGATCAAGATCAAGATCAGCTCGATCGCATTAGCTATCAGATCACTCGCTCGAGATTTCGAGATGGCGTTGGCTCAGCTGCAGGCGCAGGCGCGGTTCGTGGGTGTGGCGGCGGAGAACGCCGGCGTGGACCTGGACGACCACCAGTCGCGGTGGGTGAACCTGGTGCGGCGGCGGATGGAGGCCGGCGCGGAGGAGCTGGGCGCCGTGGCCAAGGTCTTCGACGTGCCCAAGCTGCTCCGGGCGACCAAGCCCGAGGCGTACGCGCCGCAGCACTTCGCGATCGGGCCATACCACTACCAGCGGCCCGAGCTCAGGGACATGGAGCGCTACAAGCTCGCCGCGGCCAAGCGCGCCGAGAAGCTCTTCGCCGGAGACCTCAAGTTCGACGACCTTGTGCACAAGTTCGTCGGCATGAAGCAGATGATCCGGGCACCGTACCACAGGTACGGTACAGTTAACGTGCGAATTAAGTACCATGCACTCAGACATCCACATTTTCATGTTTGAGATTACAAATGCATATAGGAGTACAAATAACTATGCACATTCGCATCGCACAACATTTACATAGTCGCAGCGAGATCGATCCTGGAGAACCCACGATGAATTCTCATCTTCATTTCGATGAGTTGTTTTTTTTCGAAGCAAGAATAACTTCACATACTTACCACTCGCTCTCTTGTGCCGCAGAAGAGAGAGATCACCCTAGTCGCTTCATCATGCTTTGGCCGAAATTAGTATTATACGCAGATAAGGTCTGTTTTTTGCCATGTGAGTTTCATAAAAGAGGGTAACAGTTGACCGCGTAGAGATGAGCACAGCAATTTGACATTTCTAGCTGGCGGCCGTCACTAGCTGCTCTAACGTAGCTTTCACGAAATAGTCTGTATTTTAAGATAAGAAAATAGTCTGTGTTTTACATGAGCGGATATAAATAAATGCAACTTGTAAGCTACTGTATAAACCAGTTGGTATACCAGACATACAAAATGTGCATCTTGTTAGTTACATTTATATTATAACTATAACCTAGTCGTAATAAATTAATCGAAAGAGAAGCAAAAAAAGTTCACCTTTCCCTTACTATACAGACAGTACACACTGGAAAAGGCTGCACAAGCAATGTTAGTAAAAATCTTTGATTTGTAAACTCAGTGCACAACCAATTGTAAGCCCAACACAAAGGGAATAGGCCCAATATGTTTAGAACCCACAAAACACTAAGGTGAAAAAAAACTATAAAACACGCATCCAAATAAAATCATGCGCCCAAACGTCATCGATTCAGAATTAACGGCTTGCTATTTCTGTTGTAACTGAGAATTTATTTTTAAGACCTTCGAGTTGCACAAATAATTGTTGTGTTTAGAAATGTGCAGTTGCACATCTGTAGAAGTAAATTTTCATATATATATATATGTGGCCATATTTTGATCTCTTCGTAGTTAAGATTGCTCTCTATTTAATCTCTCTTGAGTTTTATCATCAATTAGTTGTATTAGAGCAATTTTCTGGAATCTATCATCAGTCGTGTAAAATTGAAAGTTAATTCCATCGATCATTGGCAACCAATGTAGGTTCCTTGAGCTGAACGAGCAAACGCTGGCATGGATGATGGCCATCGACACGTGCTTCCTCCTCGACTTCCTGGAGAGCTACAACGTCGAGGAGGCCACAGACATGGTGTCCTCCGCGGCCAACTGGATCAACGTCATGGTTCGCGACGCCATGATGCTCGAGAATCAGATCCCACTCTTCCTCTTTGCTGGGGCGCTGCAGCTCCGCCACGCCTCCGAGGAGGTCGCCGCTGACGCTATGCGTGCCGTCCTTGACCGCTTCATCAGGGAGGTGTGCCCCATCAAGACCACCGCGCTGGCCCTCGCCGGCAACATCGCCAAGAACGCACATCTGCTAGATCTTCTCTACCACTTCCTCGTGCCAGCCTCGGCCATATTCGCCGAGGACACGGCGGATCTCCCGCCCCTGGTCCCGGAGGAGCTGCTATCCATGGACGCGCTGGAGCAGCAGGTCCCGGATTACGACAAGGTGAAGCAGGCGTGCATGCAGGTGTCCAGCCTCGATGTCGCGCCCGTGCGGTTCATCAAGAAGAACCTTATCTCGAAGCCGTTGAGCGCGGCATCGAGCCTCCCGGGGAAGATCATGAGCAAGGTGCCGATGCTGTCGGTGCTGACGCCGATGCTGGGGAAGCTGATGGCGTCGACGGACGTGGAGGCGCGGCTCAAGGGCGTGAACCTGAACAGCATCATCAACTCGCCGCTGGTGCAGGAGATCATGATCCCGTCTGTAACGCAGCTGGCGAGCTGCGGCGTGCGGTTCGCGCCGGCGCTCGAGGGGATGGCCGGGATCGCCTTCGACGCGGCCACCGCGACGCTGACCCTCCCGGTCATCCGCCTCGATGGCAACACGGAGGTGATCCTCCGCAACCTGGTGGCGTACGAGACCGCTGCCGTGCGCGGGCCGCTAGTGCTAGCGCGGTACACGGAGCTGATGAACGGTATCATCGACACGGACAAGGACGTGAAGATCCTGAGGGAATGCGGGATCATCTTCAACGGCATGAAGAGCGACAAGGAGGCAGCGGACATGTGGAACGGGATGTGCCGCGCGGTGCGGCCGAGCAAGGTGCCGCTGATGGACGGGGTGATCAGGGAGGTGAACGCGTACAGGAACCAGAGGAGGGCCGTGAAAGCGAGGAGGCTGCTCAAGCGGTACGTGTTCCAGTCGTGGAGGATTCTCACGCTGCTCGCCGCCGTTGTGCTGCTGCTCATGACGGCGCTGCAGACATTCTGCACGGTCTACGACTGCAAACGTTGGTTCGGCGGCGTACTGGAGTTGCCGCAGCTGCCGGCCGCAGTCGGAGGAGGGCATTAGCCTAGCCTAGCTTGGTAAATTTGTTGAATGATTGGTTTAGTTAACACGGCGCAATCGCTGTGGTGTGTGCAGATCAGATTCGCCTGTGTGCTTCTTCAGATTGTGCATCGGGTTCTCTCAGTCTCACCTTTTCATTGATCTGGTCGTGAAGTTTGTTCCAGATGTCGTGCTGCCTTCTGTGATGTCTCTAGTCTGCGCCTTTGACTGATGGAACTGCCTGTGCTGGTGTAATGTGTCTCCATTGTGTGCAGAGTTTGCATGTGTGCACGAACACCAGGGCGAGGTCCGTCTCGAGTCTCGACAACCTTCGTAGTTCCATTCACAAGGAAAGGTGCCCAACGTAGTGTAGTTGTGCTCTGTTTTTCTAGTTTAAGTTTCGACTTTGTTTGTTTCGCAAAAAAAAAAAAAAAATTCGACTTTGTTCTGCTTTATTAGTTTAGAGTCACATTTTATATCCTTTAATTAGAAAAAAAAATATCGATTTGATCTGCTAATTTACGTTCTATCCATCCACCGTCCAAGCTTCACCGACCCTCCTCGGTGATTAAGGTCCCCCCCCCCCCCCCCCCCCCCCCCCCCCCCCCCCCATCAGGAGCTATTGTGTGTCGTCAAGGCTTCCTCTTGGTGGCGGTGCCTTAGGTACTTGGCCTGAAATGTTTTCTCTCAGTTCATTCTTGAAAACTTCAGCTTGCTCGCATGCGTTCCACTTGCACCTTAGTCGCGTCGGTATGTGTCTCGGTTACTCTGAACAGCGTCGAGTTCCTCTCCTCCTCTCATATCTTAAATATGCTTAAATTTTGACTTGGTTCATCTTTTGAAAGATTTGTTGTAGCTGATATAGGCACTGGTGTGTTAAGTTTGTTATTTCGTCAAATCATCTAGCTTTTCTTGGCCTTGACCGGCAGCATCCGCCATGGATTGTTGTGGAGTTTCCACTAGGTTGGCCGGCCTAAGTGCCATGTTTCTTTGCTTCTCACATTTTTTTTGGTGTTTTTCCTTTCTGTTACTGTTTTATTTTGATTTGTTTCCCATTTTCTTTCTTGATATTTTTTATTTTTTCTTTCTTTCTATTTCCTTTTTTATTCACATGTCTTTTTTTGGTTTCTAGTTATTTCATCTACATTTTTCTTCTCTCTTCAACTGTCATTTATGTTTTCGTAATATGTCTTCCTTATTTATTTTATTTTTTACTCTTCAATTCACTCGTTCATGGAAACATAATTTTTTTCTCGAGATAGATAAATATATAAAGATGTTCATAAACCGTAATGTTTTACAAAATATACACGGTTTGGAAAACAATACAGGTTCATATATTTATATTCACACATTATTTAAAAAAAACAAAAAAGTATGTTCATGTATTCAAAAACAGTTTGTGGTTTCAAAAATGTTTAAGAGTTAAAAAAGTAAATGTGCGGATTTAAAAACTATTCACGTGTTGGAAAAACATGTCTATGTGTGCGTACGACAAAATTTCATAGAGTAAATAGTATTCATTGGTTTGACTTGTTTTTAATATGTTCCAAAAATTAGCGCGTTCACAGATTTAAACATTATTCACGAGTTCAAACAAAAATACGTACATGGATTCAAAAAAAAAGTAAGTTCATGGATATAAATATATATAGTGTAACGACGTACTCTTCATGGGTTCAGAAAGACGTCATGAAATTTAAAATGTGTTATTGGTTTCAGAATAGAGTATGTTCATGAGTTTAAAAATTTATCACGGCGAAAGAGCATTTCGCTCCCTAACTGGTTTTCGTGTTTATGACAACATAATTAGTACACTAATTGCGTTGAGCTATATATTTGTTTTGAACAATGACACAATATGGATTCGATGCCCCATGATTTCAATCAAAGCGAAGATCGTGTTCAAAAAAAAAATATTTTCATTTTTGTTTCATAGAAATTCCGTACAATCAAGGTATGGGTGGATTGGTTATCACCAATGTTCAAAAAATCGGCCGATTTGCCGATTAATCGTGAATCAGTGGGTAAGCGATAAGATTTTGCCGTATCGTTGATGTTTCTCTACTTTTTATCGGGGTCAAACGATAAATCGGCTAGGTCCAGGACGCCAAAAATCTCTACTTTTTCGATTTTACCCTCGACTTTTATTGATACTTAACAGTTGACACTAGACTGATACGTGATGTAGTTGTTGACATTTATTTTTTTGTAAATGGCTGCTAGTGCTTCTGCTGCATCTGGGGTTGCAAGTTCGTCCATGCTTAAGAGGAATTTAGATGACATGGCCTGGGAATTTGTTGTGCTGATTGACAGAGATGATTTGCAAAGAGTGAAGTGCAAGCTTTGTGGAAAAGAGATGTTAGGAGGGGTGACTAGAATGAAGCAGCACATTACTCAAATCAGAGGTTCAGTGACACCTTGTTTGCAGGCCACACCAGAACGATTGCCACCAGTGTTTACGGGCATCCACATGTAAGCAATTTCTCACAACAGAAGCACAGGTTTGTTAGAGTTTGTCCCCCCAAAATTTAGGCTATGGCTGGCAGCTCTGGTGGCGACTCGAGCGGCGACTCTAAGGAGACGCCGCCGTCGGGCCGTTTCTGGGCGCACCCATCGGAGAGCTCCGACGAGGAGGACATCGTCGAGTCTCCAAGCTCGGATGTGGGATCGAAGTCATGGAGATATCTGTGCAGCACGCCGGTCTCGAGGCCCGGGCGTGATCTGAAGCCGGCGAAGTGCAAGAAGGGCAAACATAGGCGGATGCAGGCATGGGCGGCCCGTGAACTGGAGTCAGCTACGCCGCCGGTAAGTCTGCTAGATCGGCCGTCGCCATTGCCGGACTTCAAGGTGCCGGTGATCCCGCCTTCGGTATTCACGCTCAGCGAAGCTCTCGAGGCAGCGGAGTGGACAGTCGTTCGTCGCAAGAGAAAGGGGAGGAAGAGTTCATCGTCCTCATCAACGCCGACGGGCAGTGCACCGGTGACGAGCGGCGGGGCATCTACGGAAATCACGGATCGCGAGATTGTCGGTAAGCCAGTTTCAAAATTTTCGAAATTTCCTGCTGCCAACGGGCACAAGGCCCAAGTTGGCCCTTTTGGTTCTAGAGGACGTATGCATGGCCACAAGGGTCCTCTAACGTCGGTTTCAACTCGACCAAAAGGCACAAGGCCCAGGTCATCAGCTGCCGCAGAAGTTTTAGGGTTGCGTAGTCTGCAATCGAGGGCTAAACTCCCAATCGCATCGCGTGCGACGCCGCTGAGGAGTCATCGATCTTTCGCGGCCGTCGTCATGGCTAACAGAGCTCCTGGGTTCAACGGAGGTCCCCCCCAATAACCTCCGAGGCACTGGATCATACAACCAAGGTAATGGTCGTGCTTTTGTCCGAAACAGCAGCGGCTACCAGGGCGATGCTAGAGAGAACCCTAGCTTTGGGCATCAGCCAAATGCAGCAGGGCGTCCTAACACTGGAGGATCGGGTGCACAAGGGCACCCACAACAGAATTTTCGTGTGGCGGGACAGAGCCAGTATGAGCGTGGAGAGGGTAGCGGTTTTGCTCATGGGAACCGTGGGATTGATTTTGAGCAGCGTGGCTATGGAGTGGGGGCAAGAGATTTTGGAGGTAATTTCGGCAACTACAATGAGGGATCCTATGAAAGAGGTATCAGGCAGAATAATGGCCATGGGGGTTATGGTGGAAACATGAGGTTTCGGAACTCACATAGCAACTCAGGTGGTGCAGGGAATGGCCGTGGGGTTTATCGTCCTAGAGACAGATCCACTGACAGAGCTCCTACAAGGTCAAATTTGGTTCAGAACAATACCAACAACAACATTGCTAGCTCAGTGAATCAACAAGAAGCTGGTAGAATTGAGCAGGCACCATCCCAGGGCAATCTGCCGCCTGCGCAAGGGTCGGTGACGTTGGTAGAACAAGCTGCAGTGACAAACTCTCAGCCGAAAGCCAAGAAGCAGGATAAAGCCTTATGTTTCAAGTGCAAGCTTACTGGACATTTGGCCCCTGAATGTAAGGCTGTTTTATGTATCTATTGTGATTCAGCACTGCATCCAGAGGAGGCATGCCCTTTACCAAAGATGCCGAAACCTAGAGCTCTTTTATATGGTATGGCAAAAGAGCGTCTTATGTGGTTTGAGATAGAGAAGTCAGAAGGTTTGCGTGAAAAGAATGACAGTGGCAAGGTGGGAAGAATAAAAACTACAGGAGGAGTGATGTCGGCTCCACAAGTCTTGAAGGAGCTGGAGTGGCTTGTACCGGGTGATCACCAATGGGAGATCGCGCCGGCGGGGGAGAATGCTTTCAGAGTTGTTTTCCCTACAAAAGCAGACTTGAAGAGACTTAAAAGAATCAAAGCAATTGAGGTGGAAGGGACTGAGATATCTATGCATTTCGAGGAGTGGTCTGCTAAAGATTTTGACAAATGGGGTTTCTATGATGTGTGGATCCGAATTTCTGGATGCCCGGAGACTCTATGCCGTGATTACCTAGCTCTTTTTGCGGTTGGTTCTCTTGTTGGGAAAACTAAGGAGGTGGATATGAGATTCACTAGGGAGCATGGCATTGTAAGACAACGCATTGATTGTGCCAATCCGGAAGAAATTCCGAGATACTTAGACTATGCTTATGATGGGGAAGGCTATGGTGTCACTTTTGATATTGAGGCTGCTGATGGTACTATTGTAGCTGCGGGAGAGTTTACGATGCCTGATGCGGATGCGGATGGAGATACACGCCGGGATGGAGATGGTGATACAGAGAGGGAGAAGGATTCTAAAGAGGATGAGGTTAAGGGCGATGATGGTACCAAACAAAACAAAGCTAGTGAATCAATGGTGCCAATGGAAACCGATGACAAGCCAACGGATTCCACTGCCCAGCTAGGAGTGTCTGAAGACCACATTCAGTTCGGCACCATTACATCACCTTGGCACTCAACGCTTCAGACTGTTGGTTCTAAATCGGCCCAGTCAAAACGGTGGTATGAAATGGTTGAAGAGGAAGAAGCGGAGTTGGCTTGTTCTGCACCACCGAAGTTTGGTCATGAACGTCCTCAAAAATTGGTTGTATCTCATGAGCAACAGTTCACAAAAAAGGTGGACGATCATCAAGAGCATACTGAGGTAGTGGCAGACATGTCGACAGTCTTGTTGCCAGGGCAGGGAGGAGCGGGAACCATTACTCCAGCAACGTCGCCGGGGCCAGATGGCGTCACAAGTCCGATTAGTGCTGAGCTGACACAGCAGGGCGCGGATGAACGCGGGGCTCTAGAGCACCCGTTTTGCACAAACAAGCTACAGTCTGGGCAACGATCAGAGATCGAGCAAATGGCAGCAAAGACTGATCTTTCTATGTCCCAACAGATTCCCTATGCTGAATTATCCTGTACTGTACTCGATGGAGCTGCTCAAGGGGCTGTGATTAAGGAGACTGGTGTAAAAGGAAATGTTGATCTGCCAGCTGATTCTAATATTTCGTCTAGCTTTCACACTCCAACAAGGAACGCAGACAAAGGCAAGATGCTCTTAACTGATTCGGCCACTTCAAATCCAACAAGTGGAGGCAAGGGCCGACAGGAGGGGACTGGGGTTTTCCTTGGAGGTCGATATTCAAGGGCGGAGGTCATTTCCTATGGCGGTATCCCTGAGGAAGCAGCATTGGGAGTTCGTTCAAGCGGGCGTATAAGGGCGCAACCGAGTGCCGATGCTACCCAGATGGACCGGGCCAAGCTTAGAGCTCAAGCACGGGATCACTTCTCTTCAGGTACCGATTTAGTGCATGCTTTTACTTTAGCCTCTATTCCGAATGAAGTAGTAGTTGCTAGGGCTGCTAAACTGGGAGTTTCGTTGGGTAAACCGCCTAGTCAAATTGAAACTTCAGTTAATCATATAAAAGAATTAGATTTGGAGAGAACTCTTTTTATGCTTAAAAGAAAGGAAGCTGTAGTAGATGCTGAAATCGAGAGTACTAGCAGTTTGGTACTGAATCATGCGAACAAGCTCGCTGAAGATCTTTTAGATGAGGAGACTAGTATATCCACGGATCACAAGGAACCTACGGTTAAGATTACTAAGAGCACTAGAGCTCGAAACAAAAAAAATGTTGGGGAGGTTACTACTGTTCGCCGAAGTGCTAGGTTTAAAAAGAATACATAATTTATTAATACAATGAAGGGTTGTTTCTGGAATTGCGATGGTTTTGGGGATACGGCAAAGCATTGGTTCATTCATGAATCTATAAGAGAACATAAGCTAGATTTTTTTGCAATACAGGAAACTGGTAGGGATAATTTTTCTGCTCCTTTCCTTCGTTTTTTAGCAGCCGGTCTCGATTATGCTTGGTATTGCCTGCCGCCACAAGGGAGGTCAGGTGGTATTCTGGTCGGTATCAATGTTCAGACGCTCAAGGTTAATGGGGTAAATAATGGTGATAGGTGTGTTAAATTTGATCTAACTTCAAAATGCGATGGGTTTGAGTGGTCTCTAGTCGCGGTCTATGGGGCGGCTCAAGATGAGCATAAACATGAGTTCTTGGCCGAGCTGGTTAGAATCTGTGAGCAAGGGTCTAAACCGATGTTGATTGGCGGTGATTTCAATATTTTGCGCCGGAAAGAGGAAAAAAGTAACGATAATTTTAACTCTCGTTGGCCTTTCCTTTTTAATGCTATCATTGAAAGTTTAGAGTTAAAAGAAATTGACTTGTCCGGACGTCAGTACACTTGGGTGAGTCGCGAGATACACCCACGTACGAAAAGCTGGATAGGATTTTGTCAAATATAGAATGGGAGCAAAAATTTCCTCTTGTCACGGTTAGGACTCTCGAGCGCGCCGGATCTGATCATACACCTTTACTTCTCGACTCAGGTGAACAAGCTCACCTCGGGAACAAATCACAATTCTCGTTCGAACTGTCTTGGCTTCGGCAAGAAGGTTTTATTGAATTAATTGCTAGAGAGTGGAATTATGTTTCTCATGGCAAATCTCCTATGGAGAGATGGCAGAACAAGATCCGCCACCTTAGGAGGTTCCTTAGGGGGTGGGCTAAGAATGTTAGTGGAGTGTATAAAAAGGAGAGAGATCGGTTGTTGCATATTATTGAGGTTTTGGAGGCCAAGGCTGACATAAACACTCTAGGCTCTAGTGAAAGGGATGAGTTAAATGATGCCAATTCTAAAATAGCTTCTCTCAGAAGAGATGAGGAGGCTAAATGGGCACAAAGGGCGAAGGTGAAACATATCCAGGAAGGAGGGAATAATACCAAATACTTTCATATGATTGCAAATGGAAAACATAGAAGGAAACGAATTTTCCAACTTGAACAAGATGATGGTATTGTTGTCGGACAAGAAAACTTAAAAGTTTATATCACGGAATTTTATAAAAACTTGTTTGGGGCGTCGAAAGAGAATTTTTTCTCAATGGATGAGTCAACAATTAATGACATCCCACAGCTGTCGGTGGAGGAGAATAACATTTTGAAAGCCAATTTTACAGAACAAGAGGTCCACGATGCGATCTTTCAAATGGAAAAAAATAAAGCGCCAGGACCGGACGGTTTCCCGGCAAATTCTACCAGAAATGTTGGAACATTATAAAAAAAGATTTAATGGAGATGTTTGGTGCTTTCCACAAGGGAGATCTACCATTGTTCCATTTAAATTTCGGGACGATCATTTTGTTACCTAAGAAAGAGGACGCCACACAAATTCAGCAGTATCGTCCTATTTGCTTACTAAACGTAAGTTTTAAAGTTTTCACAAAAGTGGCTACTAACCGAGTCTCTAAAGTGGCTCATACGGTAGTACGGCCAACTCAAACTGCTTTTATGCCAGGGCGACATATTCTTGAGGGAGTTGTAGTTTTACATGAAACTATCCATGAACTTCATAGGAAGAAAATGGATGGAGTTATTCTAAAAATTGATTTCGAAAAAGCGTATGATAAGGTTAAGTGGCCGTTTCTATTACAAGCTTTACGTATGAAAGGTTTCCATCCTACTTGGTGTAAATGGATTCAAGAATTCATTAGCCGTGGGAGTGTAGGTATAAGGGTAAATGATGACATAGGTCATAATTTCCAAACTCTAAAAGGTCTTAGGCAAGGGGACCCTCTTTCTCCTATTTTGTTTAATGTGGTGGCAGATATGCTAGCTATTTTGATCAACCGAGCAAAGGAGGATGGTCAAATAGGGGGCTAATTCCTCATCTAGTTGAGGGGGGCGTCTCTATTTTACAATATGCCGATGATACGATTATTTTTATGGAACATGATTTAGCCAAGGCTCTGAATATGAAGTTAATTCTTAGTTTTTTCGAACAGTTATCAGGTCTGAAAATAAACTATCATAAAAGTGAGATTTACTGTTTTGGACAAGCTAAAACAGTTGAAGAACAATATAGACAACTTTTTGGTTGTGAAGCTGGATCCTTTCCATTTAAGTATTTGGGAATACCAATTCACTTCCGAAAGCTCAAAATGGTGAATGGAAACCGGTTGAAGATCGTTTTGAGAGAAAGCTCAGTAGTTGGATCGGGAAACTGTTGTCATATGGTGATAGACTGATTCTAATAAACTCGGTTCTCACTAGTTTACCAATGTTCATGCTATCTTTTCTTGAGATTCCAAAGGGAGTACGGAAAAGATTAGATTTTTATAGATCAAGATTCTTTTGGCAAAGCGATGGTCACAAAAAGAAATACCGTCTCACTAAATGGAATATCATATGTAGACCTAGAGATCAGGGGGGACTTGGAATTGAGGTTCTAGAGCTGAAAAATAAATGCTTGCTAAGTAAATGGTTATTTAAACTGATGAATGAACAGGGAGTGTGGCAGGAATTGTTAACAAATAAATATCTCCACTCTAAGACATTATCTCAAGTAACGGTTAAACCTTTTGATTCTCCTTTTTGGAAAGGATTGATGAAAGTAAAGGATGATTTTTTCAATAGAGGGTCTTTTGTGATTGGCAATGGCATGAACACAAGGTTCTGGGAGGATGCGTGGTTAGGTGGTTCGTCCCCAGCGCAACAATACCCTTTGCTGTATAATATAGCTAACCAAAAACAAGTTTCGGTAGCTCAAGTTTTAACCCAGCCTTTGAATATCACTTTTAGAAGGGCCCTTACAGCAAACAAGTGGGAGCAATGGTTACACCTTGTCAACCGTTTAATGGACATCACTTTGTCAACAGAACCAGATAGGTTTGTTTGGCGCCTCACTAGCTCTGGGGTTTTTACGGTTAAATCGATGTATTTGGACTATTTGAATGGCCACACCAAGTTCCTTAAAAAGTATATATGGAAAATTAAAGTGCCACTAAAGATCAAGATTTTTATGTGGTTTCTTTATAGAAAGGTGATTTTAACTAAGGATAATCTTGCGAAACGTAACTGGAATGGCAACAAGTGCTGTTCCTTTTGTGATACCGAAGAAACAATACAACATATTTTTTTCGAATGCCCTTTTGCTAAAATTGTGTGGCGTATTGTGCATATATCTTTTAATATTACCCCACCAAAAAACATTACAAATCTGTTCGGTAATTGGTTAAAGGGCATTGACAAGCCAGAGCTCAAACCAATTCGAGTAGGTGTTTGTGCAGTATTGTGGGCAATGTGGAATGTTCGGAATGATTTTGTTTTTAACAAGCCAAAAAAACAATCTTTCTTGCAGGTTATTCCGTCGATCACTCACTGGATTCGATCATGGTCTTATCTCCAACCAGTGGAGCAACGCCATGCTATGGAGTCTGGATGTACCCGGTTGGAGTCTGTCGCCAAGGACTTCTACAACCATGCGGGCTGGCGTTTTGAGAGGAGAATAGAACTATGAATAATTTTACTTGCTTCAGACTTTTCCGTTGGTTGATACATGTATCGACCCTTTGCGATCCATGATTGTAATAGACTAGTTAAAACATCTTTGAATAAATTAATAAAGCAAGCCGTATGCATCATTTTGATGCAGAGGCTGGGCGCGCCCTTTTCTAAAAAAAAAAGGCCACACCAGAACAGATTTCTCGGTGTAAGGAGGCAGCTGAGGCACCAAAGAGGAGGAAGATGTGCTTGTCAACGAGTGTTGCGTTACTTCAACATTGACGATACAATGGGAGTTAGTGAACCTATGGAGCTTCATCTTCGCAGAAGTGCAAGAGTGAGTGAACCCCAGTACTCCTGTTTTCTATTTTTGTTGTTTTCTATGTGTGTTGAACTATTAAGCGTCTAAGACTATGTCATGTACTCCTGTTTAGATGGGATTTACAAAAAAAAAACTGGCCGATAAATAGGCAACCGATAAAATCGATTAATCGTTCGATAAGCGATTAATCTTTGATTTGAGGCTGATCGAGCAGTCAATGATAAGCGATATCTTTAACATTGGTTATCACGTACACACAAGAAATTACACACCGAAAGCCCACCCAATTCGGTCGAGAACTCGAGAGATCACCCCGAGATCACCCTCTTTCGATATTGTGTATATTGGGCTATTGTCTCTACAAGAAGCAGTAGTATCGGCAAGGCAGTGGTTCTATCGCTCGCCTTGGGACTCACTGCCGCTCGCCGCTGTCGTGAACTCCGTCGTCGCCGTCGCTGATGTGTTTGGTGTACATGCGTGAACTGACTGCGCACCGTGGCGGTCCCGGCACCGGCGCTGCGCCACGCCGCTATGCTGCTCGCCGCCATTCTTGGTCTTGTGATGGTGTGAGGTAAGACTACCATATGAAATGAGGTAAGAGTACACGTAAATACAAATATAACCAAACGTCGTGCTAAAAAATCTTGCACCTAGCCGAACGAGCCTGGCAGGGCCGTCTCTAGAAGTTGGGGGCCCCTGTGCGAAACGTAAAATGGGGTCTTGAAATTTCAAAAATTTACATGACATGGCAATTGAAAATACTATATGACGGTGTCCCGTGAGGCCGTCCCACTCGCAATCTCGCTCAAGGTCGCGACAGGGGATCGCAGGATTGTCGCGGTCGATTGGTTTTCTCACCTCTAGCACCAAGTACCAATAAGGATTCAAGTTTTTTAATACCAAATATGACCTTTTTTGAAATTAAATACATATATGGCCTCTTCTTGAAACTATTGCTAATTTGACCTCTGAGGTCAGCGCTAACGAGGATGGAGCCGAGTAGGAGCCGACCTCTGTTTTAATTTTTTAAATCCTTAGAAAAATTATCAAACCAAAACGGGTGGCGCCGAACTACACAAGTTCGGCTCCAACCTCTTTGACACTGACCTCAAGGGGCCAGGTTTGGAAATTGTGGCGCCCCGATCTGACTGCTATACAGTGATACTGTGTCTCGGTTATCCGATACCAGCAGGCACACTATCAAAGCATAATAGAGAGATCAAGACTTGTGGAACAACTGGCACATCACAGACTCTACGACACAAATCATATAGTTCAACTCTTATAATAGAGAAAGATAGCAAATGACAACCAGAGGTCACAGACCCAACATTACAACATGCGGAAGCAAAGTGTGTTGTTCTAAACAACAAGAACCAAAATATGGCCTAAGAGGCCTGCAAATAAACATCACAACGCCAGCTGTTCCAGGATGTCCCAAGCTGCCACCTGGGAACCCCAGACTACTCGTCGACGTCCACAAAGAACCCACCTTCGAGGTCGGTGAAGTCCTCCTCTGAAACAAAACAAACGACGTTGAGTTCGACGAACTCGCAAGATTAGGAGCTAATATATGCTCGATGATTGGCTTTCAAGGTTTTATGGCTGTTTTGCATAAAGCTGATTTTATTTTAAAAGACATAACTCCATGGCATCGACTAATCAGATTATTTTGAAAAGGGGTAAGAAGTAATCTCTTTTCTGGTAACCATTTCCATCATAACCATCACCATTCTCATCACCTATCTACTAGGCACCTCCCCGAATCACCCTCGAGGAAGACAACCTTGGTTATTAGTAGTACCTTTAGTACTCAAATTTTTATTCATTCCGTTCAAGTTATTCTATGATCATCGTCCATTCCCAAGTCGTCCATAACCGCGGACACGGCTTTTCGAAAAGATTTATCCCTGCAGGGGTGTACAAAGTGGAAGTCCCCGGAGTCCCGAGGGGCCCCAGCTCCTTCGCCACGCGTACCGTCCGGCCCATTACCTGTACAATTAGCTCTCTTCCTTGGAAAGCCGGCTGGGTGGGAGCGGTGTCGACTTCTCCCTCGTTAAGGACTTTCCAGGATCATCAGTGGCGGCAGGACTGCCAGTGCCTGCAACACCCGCCCCACGGCCACTTATTTTCCTAACACCACAATCCTCATCTCAGTTCATCCCACCATCATCACGCACGCGCAAATGGAAGCCCGAACTAGAGGACCCTGGCCAGCCCGCCCGAATTATTTAGTCTATGAGGGTTCCTGCAATTGCATAGGCCTCACGCATGGTTGCACGCTCATCTTGGTTCAAGAGGTACAGAACTCACACCTAGGCGACGGGAACGATACAAAGCACCACAACCACAGTGGCCTCTCATCCCCACCTTTTAGCATTTTATTAACCGTCACCACAATTTCTCCACCGTCATTCTCATCTCATCACCTGTTTCCAACATGAACCATCCATCCAATAGCTATGCAATTAACTAAGCATGGCTAAGCATCAGCATCACATAGTAAGTATTTCAATCCAACAATACAATCCTATGGGTAATAGGAGGGAAACAGGTAAATGGCATCGGAATCTTAATGCAACTATAGGATACCCTAATCCAATAAAATTGACATTTGGAACCGTATGCAATATTATAGTGGAGAAAATACTTGCGGAAAATAGGATAAGATATGCTCAGAGGGGGGATTACGCTTGCCTTGTTGAACGGAGGAGTCGAACTGCTCGTCGGGGTAATGATGCTCAACTCCGAACTCGTGATCTACCGGAGAGCAAACAACACCGGAAAGCAAAAACAACAATCAACACATGGCAATTGTGCAATGCATACAACAATGATGATATGACATTTTAAATGCACCCTAGAAGCATTGAACATGATCAACAAGTTAAATGGGGTCCCCGTTATATTTATGGCATTATTTGGAATAAACCCCATATATAAACTTAGTGATTATAATTACTACTAGAGCACATTATTGTAGTTGTGATCAACTATGCATGATGATGATGATTCTGGGTGATTCATATTTTTCTGAACATTTTGGTATAAGGGACACATTTTTCGGAGGCCCCGATCAAAAGTTATTATTTTTAGAACTTCTCCTTTTAATTGTTTACTTTTAATTATTTTATTTTCAACAACTATTAAAAGTTATTTCCTCGGATTCGAGAGAGATGGAGGAAGTAGTTGAATCATCGGTGTCGATGTTTCTAATGCGCGAGGGAGTAGCTGGAATCAAGCGCAAAGGGAGGAAAATGGAAAAGATTCATCCGAAAAAACAACAGGTCCGGCCTCCAGCCCAGCCTGGGCCGGTTTCCAGGCCGGCCTGCTAACAGAGAGTTCCGGCCGTCAGGCCGGTTTGGGCCGGCCCAAGGCCGGTTAGGCGCCAGAGAGAATCGGCCTCCTGGCCGGCTTCGGCCGGTTCCACGGCCGGACTCGTGAGCGAGGCGACGAAGAACTTCCGCGTACGGGCGTCGACGGCGATGAACTTCAGCGTGGGTACGGCGAGAGAGGAGAGGGGAAGGGAGCTATGGCACGGGGAGGTCCAGTATCTCACCCTGGGAGCGGACGGGTGCTCGGGGAGGCCAGAGCTGGGCCACGGCGACGGCGCGGAGCTCGGCGGGGCGCGGGCGGCTGCGGGGAGAAGGGGATGGCGCGGTCGATGCGCGGCGTCTCCGTTCGATTCCGTTGGCGAGGACGTAGCAGGCGACGCGGAGGAGGTGCCGGTGGTGCTCGATTGGCGGCGGGTGCTCTCCAATGGCGTCGATGCAGCGGCGGGCTCGAGCTATGCTTCCGCCACGGTGAGGGCAGTGGAGGAAGAGGAAGCAGGGGGCAAGTGGGTGAGGGAGCAGCGTGGACTCGGGGCGGTCTTCTTCTGCGGGTGGAGGCAGCGAGGGGAGGGCTCGGCGTGCACGGCGAGGAGCTGGTCCGGCGCGACCTCGAGCTGCACGCACGGTCGCTACAGCGACGGGGAAGAAGACGATATTGCAACGAGGTCCCTGGAAGTTTTAGAATCAACACCGATGGGTCCTTGCTTCCTTTTCCTTTAACACCAGCAGGTTTTTAGTGATTTTATAGAGGCACTTAAACAATTTATTAAATTCTGAGAAAAATCCAGTAGCCTCCTACCAACAAGTAGAAGCACCACAAAAATTGGCAATTCAAAATAAAAAGTTTCGGACAACATTTGTTCATAGGTTCAAAATAGGGCATTTTGCTAAAATCAAAAAGGTTGCTCTTTTGGGAAAATTAAAAGCAAGTGCAAAATCTTGTTTTGAAATCTTGGAACCTCCTTGACAAATATAAGATGCCAAGATAACTTTGTTTTGCAAGTTTGAACACTTACATTGCTGGGAATTTGTAATTGAAACAGTTTGGCATTTGTTTTTAAACGGTGCCAAAACCATTTGTGTGTTGTTTAGCAAGTTGAGTTTGGATGCCATGATGCAATGCAACACAAAAGCGAAAAATTTTAATCGGGTTTTTAGGTTTCCGAACTTTGGGCTGTTACAGAAATAGTTTTGACTAAGGGTCAAAATGTTTTTAGTTCGTCAAATAGGCATATTTGACAAAAGAAAACGGGATTAAGACGCGGTTTGCTGCATCGTTTGTGGCCTGGTAGCTGTAGTAGCTCTCGCATGTGCTAGACTATTGGGCTGCAAAAGTAGGGGGAACAACAATTAGGCTGGACTGCTGGACTATTGGGCTGCTGCCTCGCTGCCTGCTGAAACTTGCCCACTAGAAAATACCAAATTGATTGCAAAACTCGGTAGTCGGTAGGTACGTACGTACGTACGTACTTGGCAGCATGAACTCGGGGGCCTCTGTAATTCGGGGGACCTGTTCCGTCGATCACTTCGCACATGGCCATCGACGGGCCTGGAGCCTGGGTAGAACATTGTTGGCAACCAAACTAGATGCATAACGTGGCTCGAGTCACGTTTTTGCTGGCCTGGCCCTGGGGAGTCTGATTCTAAAACTCATGCAACTTGGCCAAAAATCATGCGAGCAACCAAACAGGCCCTTGGTCTTTGGGTGTGCACCCCTTCCTTGGTGGCCGTCTGGTTCTTCTCCGCTGCAGCGTGCATAGGCGTAGAGATTTTTTGCCAAGTTTTAAAACGTCTACCAACTAAGGCTCTGTTTGTTTCTAGTGTTTTTTTGGGGTTTAGTGGGGATTAATCCCCTAGGGGATTAGGGAAACCCCTTCCCTCACCCAATCCCACAAAATTCCCCAAACACCAATCCCCAATTCCCAATCACAATCCCTGAGAAACAAACGGAACAAAGATTTACACTCTACCTCAGTGCATAATCAGTACTGGTTTACATCCAGAAACACAACAGTCCAGATTCAATTTTTATAATGATCCATATAACAAGATAGTCTCAGAACTGGTTAACACATCCAACAGTTTCAGCTAACACAAGCGAATGATCCAGATAACAGGACATCAATGAATTGAGTATTGAACTAAATTCGATTACAACGATGGCGCATGCTTCAACTCAATTTCAACTCTCAAGCTACCATTAGCTCCACCACACTTCAGCGTCATGCCAACCCAATCGAACCTGAAAACAAGGAGAAGTTCAGTTGACAAGTCACACAAATGCATCGTACAACTACCTATCTGTATCCTGTTGAGTTAGTGTTCCAACTAGCACAAATCAATAATGAGATGAGATGATGCACAAATCAATAATAGGTATTCAGATATAAAATATAAAACAATATAGAGCACAAAATTTCACTAAGGCGTACATAAATTCAGCTCAATGAAACCAAAACACCAAAAATCTTAGCTAACAAACAGAGACAGTAGGGAGACTCAAAAACTACTCTCTTCAAACATACCTAATCGTATCAATACTAGAGTTACATATTATTTTCTTAGTCCAGTTGACAAATGTAGGACAGAAATAGTATGTGTAATCACTCTCTGATCCCTTTAGTGCCCTTCAGAAGCTAACACACCTAGCCCATAAAACAGGCTGTGTGTCCAGCCCAGGGTAACACCACTATTAACGCAAATACTGCTGAACATCATTGCAAGATACCAAATCCTGAAGAACCTTACATCCATATATAGTGTTGTGACAGCTTAGACAACTGAGATATATTGCTGAAAAGAGAACTTGATGAATAAAAAGATGGTTGTCGAGGATGTGACTCGTGTCCCAGTCCTATATGGATTTCGAGCTAGGAGCCCTACAGTAATAAAGTTCTCTACTTTCTGTGAAAGGAGAACATATGAGGGGCCATATAAATCCATGAAGAAAAAATCAGGACAAGGGACACAAAGCAAGATCCAGCAGTAATGGATGTGTTTTATGGAGCTAGCCTACTACTATTGCTAAAAACATTGGTTTCGGAACTAGATACATATCTGTTTCATACAAAAACATGCAATTTCGGTAGTGAAAGGACACAAACATGCAATTTCGGTAATGAAAGGACATAAACATGCAATTTTATTATCATCACATAGAGTACAACAATCTCGCAATTCAACAATTACAAGTATGGCACTAGCTACTCATTTTGGTAATCATTCCACATTTGGAGCGCAATTTGATCCCTCAAATTATTTCCTTGCACATTATTTCCTGGTATGCCTTGGTAAGGAGCAAGGAAGAATTGGGTCTTCGCATAGCCACCATCAACCAAGTATAACTTCCCATCACAGCAGTCGCATCAACAACAGCATGTATCTCCAAGGCCTAGTGGAGCACGACAACAGCAGCGAATGAAAAATAATCTAGTACAGTAATATATTACTACAAAGAGGTGCCGCGATTTCTAGAACCGTATACTGGAGCATGTGGCCAGCAGATCCACCAATCGAAGCTAAAAATAATCTAGTACAGTAGTGGCAACGCCGGAAGCTAGTACATATCTATTTCTCCAAGCTAAACGCAAGCGCGCAGTGGAATCAAACTGCCGGCCACGTCCATGGATCGGAGAGCACCATGGCCGGCTCCTCCACGCGTTCGATCCAGAGAGAGAGAGAGAGGAGAGGAGAGCATACCGGAGTAGCCAAGAACAGCGACGACGCCTCGACGATCCAAGAACGGCGGTGGGATTCGGCTACGAGTCCTGGAGATTCAGAAGGCGACGCGTCGACGAGTCCACGAACGTCTACCGCCGCCCGTCCCTCTCCCTTGCTTCCCGCCGCCGGCCGGTCCCTCGCTCCGCACGGCGCCGTCGTCGATGCGTGCACCGCCGCCCGTCCCTCTTTCTCTCGCTCGGGATTGGAAAAAAACGCGAGGTAGGCTCGCGTTTTGGGGCAAGGACGGGTTTGGCCGGGTTTGGGGATGGTGGGGAAAAGGCCGGGAAAATACCGAGCCGAAACCACGAGAAACAAACATGTTTTTTCAGATTCCGGGGTTTGGGGAATGGGCCGGGATTATCCCCACTAAACCCGGAATAAACCCTGAGAAACAAACAAAGCGGGCCGGCACGGCACGGCCCAGGCCCACTTATCTGTTGGCGGGCCTGGCACGGCACGGCACGTGGAGACCCGTTTAGTAAGTGGGCATGCCGTGCCGGCACGCGGGCCTGGCCTTAAGGCCCAGACACGACCCCTGCCTTAAACGTGCCGGCATGGGCCCGCTTAGGCACGACGGGCCATATTTGGCCCACGTACCATTTTGACCTGTTTTTTGCTAAAATAAACACGACAAAATCTGCAAAATTTAGAATTGAATATATAAATACATACACGTGCCCGTGGGGTTGTATCGTACATGCTAACGCATACTGCATGCGCGCACAAGTGCACAAGACATTCATGCACAAGTGCACAAGACGTACTGTATATTATGCTACCTCAATAAGATGTTACCAATCTATTAGAAGACACGAGTGTCTTATCCTCTCCCTCCCGTGTCGCGCCCAGGCGACACCGGAGGGCTCCCCCCGCGCCGCCGCCACAAGCTCCTCCTCCGCGCCTCCTCGACGCCGCTGCCGCCGGCCTCTGCGCCGCGGTGGCGGCACGCCCCTGCTGCCAAAAATTGGTGGCGGGGGTGGTTCTCTTCTCGCCCGCGCGCGCGGGCGGCCGCCGGGCTCGGGCTGGGGCGGCGATGGCGGCCGGCCGGCGCCTGCAAGCCGGAGCGGCGGCTCCGGGACCGCGTCGTGCTCGCCGTCGTGGCGGCCGGCTGCGGGGCGGCGAATCGGGCCCCTGGCACCCTGATTCGATGGGGAGGCGGGCCGTCGGTTGGTGGCGGCGGCCCGGCAGATGCGCCGCTGCTCTGGCCTTGGGGAAGGCAGGGCGACGACGCGGGCCACAGACGTCGGGGCGGTGCTGCGGCGTGGAGGTGCTGCGCTGGTTGGAGGGTCGTGGCTGCGCGGGCTCCGGCTTCAGCGGCGGCGTCCTCCCCCACCGGCGCCTGGGGAGGTCGGCCAGTGGGAGTGGCTGCCATGGAGCTCGCCGAGCTCTGTGGCGGTAGCCGGGTCCGTGGATGTGGTGGAGATCTGCGGCGGTGGTGGTGTCCGGTCCGGGCGCGATGGCGGCTGCTCGGTCTAGAGCAGTGGTGATGATCCGGACGGCGGCTTTCGTCGCGGCGACGGGGAGCCTAGGCGTTGTGGCGTGTTGGATGCTGGGCCTCGCTGCCCAGTTCGGCCGGCTTCGCTGAGGACATCACGATCTCTTCGTCGTGTTCGTCAGTTAGGCCGTGGAGGGTGTCCGTCAGTGGAGGTGGCGCCCGGATGCCGGGGCGGCGGCCCCGGATGGCGGTCTTCGTATCGCGCCGAGCCAGGAGGAGGCTCTGCGGGAGGTGGACCTGGGCCCCGGCGCCTAGTTCCATTCGTGGCCTCAGATCGTCGGGCGCGTGGGGCTGATGGTCTGTGTGCGGGATCGAGATGGTGGTCTGGCCGGTCCTTGAGGGCGGTTGCGGGGTGTGCGACACATCGGCGGGCGAAAGCCTTGCCCTGGCTATCGGCCTGGGCCGACGACGGCGACGCCCTCGGGCGTCGTGTCCTTCTTGAAGGCGTCGTCGTGACGGTGCTCTCGCTGCTTCGTCCGGGTTCTCCGGGGGAAACCCTAGATCCCGCGAGGGATCGGGCGGGGGCGGCGCTCTCGCGTCGCTTGCCTCTTGGGGCCTCGTCTTGGATGTTCCACCGGCCCGAGGGGTATGTGGAGTGCTGGTGGTTGGCGGCGGCGATTTCTTCGTCTTCGGCTAGGTGGTGCGCGGCCTTGGGGCCGGCGTGGATGTCGGAGCGGCGGCTCCGGATTTCGTCATGCGTTGAGGGTCGCCTCCGCCGTGTTTTGTGTCGGCTATGGTTGCTAGGGTGACATGGCCGTCGACTTGTTCTGGGGCGTGGCCTTGGGGCCGGTGTGGATGTCGGAGCGGCGGCTCCGGGTATCTCCTTGCGTTGAGGTTTGCCTCCGCCGTGTTTGTGTCGGCTATGGTTGCTAGGGTGACGTAGTCGTCGACTCGCTTTTGGGGCGTGGCCTTGGGGCCAGCGTGGTGCGTTGTGTTGTATGGTTTTGGCCGGTTTCCCTTATAAACTGTCCAACTCTTTTCGACTTTATCAATCAAAGGCATTGCCGAGGTTCGAAAAAAGAAGACACGAGTGTATATGAAGCCTAGTGGTATCGTCGCTGTGCTTGTCCTCGCGTGCGCAGGTGGTCGCGTGTTCGATCCTTCGAAATTGCGGATTATTATGCATTTTGGCCAGGTTTGGAAACAAACAAAGCCTAACAGGGATTGAGTTGTGCACACACAATTTTAAACTTAGTTGCTCTTTTCATATCTCCGTGAAATATGTCCTCACCGTTTGAACTTCCAGAACAACTATGAGGAGATGTTGGGGACTTCCTTCGAAACATCCTAAACATAGCTAAGTACCTGTATTTGTTTTTAGGAAGCAGAGTAGTTGTACTTACTCTAACTATGAGCAGCTGTTGGGGACTTCCAAGTTCCAACAGGACGGAAGCGTCGACAAGACAACAACTGCTCAGTCCGTTTCTTGCCCTCCACGGTCGTTTCGTCTCTGCGTTCCGGCAACGCAACCCCATTGAAAAAGTCAGAAGCAGCGCCCGCATCTATACAGTTTGTCAACTTCAAACATGACAGGAGGCCAGACACAGCTCGCTGACCCGCTGACCTTGAGCCCCGGGCCTTGGTATCATCCATCAACCCGTCCCGCAAGGAATCAGGCGCGTCGCGGTCGATACCACGTCGTCTTCCGACGCAAATTGGACGGACGAGTGCACATGTTAGTCTTTGATGAGCACCCTGTTGATCATTCATTTCAACAAACTTTCAGTCAGATACAGTTAAAACTTGAATTAAATAATACTCCGTTCAATTCCACGGCAGGCGCAAATGGCGCTGAGCTCAGGTACAAAATATCCGGTGAGCGATGGATCATGGATGCGTCGCTATAACTCTTCCGGCGATGGATAGATCAGTTGCTTCCAGTGATGGTCTGATGGATAACAGAGCAGTGGTAGAGACGCGAACAGTTTCGAGCCGAGCAAATTACACTGAGGGAGGGGAGGACAGCAGCAAAATTGTGGCGGCGAGCCGAGCGAATTACACAGTTCCGAGGACTCAATCTGTCGGCGACGTCGAGGGCTCGTCGGTGGCCGTGGACATGGCGGAGAGGCGGCTGGGCAGGGCGCGGAAGGCGGCGCGGCGGCGCTGGTTGTGCGATGACGGGCGGACGAGGGAAGCCAGCGCGCGCCTGATGTGGTCCCCGCCCTCCACCGCCGCGATGCGCACCAGCGAGTTGGTCATCGCGGACCGCCTCGGGTCGTGCAGGTGCAGCCCGCCGCTAGACGCCGGCGCGGCGCCGCCGTTCCCCCTGTGCAGCGCGCAGCGGAACGAGCCCGGATGCGTCGTCGGCGAGCACGAGCACGCCCTTTTCGCCGGGCCGCGGCTGCGGGAGACCACGGCCGCCGGGGCGAAGTGGGCGGGTGGCAGGTGGCGGTGTGGCGCCGAGCTGGTGCCGCCGAAGGGGTTGTGGAGCGAGATGCGACGGGCGAAGAGCGGCGGGGAGGGGGAGGACCAGGTGGCTCCGGCCGTCCCGATGGCGGCGCCGCGCGCCGGTCGCCGGGTCGGCGTGGCCATCCAATTCCAAGCCGAGTCGGCGGTGTTCGTGGGCTTGGCTGGCGAACTATTGCGGCTGCCTAAACCTAAGATCGCGGCCGCGTTGTGCAGAGATTTATAACAGGGAAGGGAAGAAGCGTGACCCAGTCCGCGGGGGGAGCTGACGCGTTGGGCGTTGGCTCTCGAAGCTGTAGTGGGCCGGCCCAGCTAACAAGCACGAGCTCGCTTTTTTTCTCAACTTAAAGAACTTTTTTTATGCTAAAAAAAACTTAAAAGAACTTTTTTTGACTCACCATTTTTATCTCATTTAAAGAAAAACCAGACTTTTTTCAGTAGTGAATACAAATTAACCAAACCAAACCCAGTTAATGGGCCGGCTCAGGTTAGTGATAGTACATGCGTTTCCATGCTAACCTTTGCAGCGGGCGATGAATAGGAGCTCCCTTTTGTTTGATCTGATTTGTTTTTAGTTTCGCTTTTACTGTTGTTTCAGGAAAAAATCATTCCAGATTTATTCTGAAAATATTGAATAATTGTCTGAAATAAAAAAGTTCTCACATTTAAAAAAAAATTAAAATATAGTAAAAATAAATAAGAAGTTTGTGAATTCATAAAAGTTCATTAGCTTGAACTTTTTTTAATGAATTTGAAAAAAGTGTTCACAAATTTAAAGTGCCCCCATTGATTAAGTGGTTTTTAGTTAAACAAACGGAAAATTTTAGGGACCCTTAAGGCCTAGCTGAAAATTATGTGGGCACAAGAACAACAGGGCATTGGACGGTATTTTAAACTGATTATCCAGTCAGGGTTTAAATGAAAAAAATTAGACAGAAGTTACTAACAGCTTCCCACATCGGAAAGATTTAGTGAAACCCAGCATATCTGGGCCCGTCCACTTAGCCCCAAACTCTTCGGTGGAGTGTAACCGTCAACGCCATAGCGGACACCAATCCTTATTCAGCGCGCGTTATATCGGTTATCGCCAAAATGCCCCAGACAGTAGAATAGTCGGCCTCGGCCCGTTTATGATGGCGAGGGCGACCCGAGACGAGCAAGACGATGCGAGACTCGGCGACCACCAGAGACTATGAAGACAAGACACATATTATGATGGCGAGGACGAGCGAGACTTTGATGGCGACGACTCGACCTGTCGCGGTGGCGACAAAGCAGGCAAGAACTGGACCGAGTCGTAGTTGGTGGCGACACGACTTGCCGCGGCAGTGCAGTGGGGAGGCTCTGAAGGAATTTAAGGATTGTTCCCTCCCCTCCCGAGCCGCCCTCCTCCCGGCGGCTCCGGAGGCTCCCCCACCACCACCTCCCTTTCCCCTCCGATCTACGTCCCCTGCCGCCGCTGCTGCCGTCGCGGGCGGCGGTGGCGGCGCCCCCATCCAGATCGGTGGGAGGGCAGAGGAGGTGGTTCTTCACGGCGCTGCACGGGGGAGGTGGGGCGCTGACGGAGGCCACAGGGCGGCGTGGCCATCTCGGCCGAGGACTGAGAAGCTCCGGCAGATGGCGACGTGGAGGAGGTGGTTCGCCGCCGGCTTGCCGTGCTGGGCGATCTGCACAGGGATTCGATTTGGGCTTAGGCCCCGATCTGGGTCGCTGGGGGCCGCCAGGCTGGGCTGTCGGGGAGTCTGCTTGTGGCTTCGGTCATGCCAGCGACGATCTGCAGCTTGCGCGCTGGTCTGCTCTTTCTTCTACGGTCGTTCCTGCTGGGAGTGGCTTCGCGGCGTCGGGGCCTGCGAGGCTGAAGAATAATGGCGGTGGTCCTAGGGTTACTCTTGAGCCAAGACGAAGAACTGACCTGCACCTGTCCTCTTTGATTTGGCCAGAGTGTCGGGTTCCGGAAGGCTCCGCTGGCGATCTCCAACTGGCTAATGCCTAGAGACTGCTGCATCGGGTGGTATTCGGTCGTGCCGGAGGTAGCAGCGCGAAGCTCTGTCTGTTGCTTTCATGGGCAAATCCATGGTGAAGCCAGAGGGAGAATGTCATGAAAGCCGTGATCAAAGGACTGGCAATGGTGTTCAGAGCTTTGCGTTGTTGAGGAACTTGCTCGGAGTTTCAGGAATCGTGGCAGCAGTATGTTAGCGGGGGCGACAACACAAGTGAAGTTCAAAGTCCTATCTTTCAAGGTGAAAATCCAAGGTCTGGGCTTAATTGGTTGTACCTGGCAATGGTCTTGCTGAAGACATTGCTTTGAGAGCGGGGACTATCTTCAGGGTGAAAACCCAAGGTCTGGCCTTAATTGGTTGTGCCTGGCACTGTTTCCTTGTTGAAGGCGTTGCTTTTGAAGAATTGGACATCAGGTGTTGGCTTGGTAGTGGTTGTGCTGCTGCCACAATGATTGTAACTCTGTAGCGGGACTTTTCTTTTTTAGTTCTTCTTCTTATTGTCTTTCGGCTGTGTGCATCCGTAATATCTTCGGTTATTACGTTGTTGCAGAGGCTGGGTGTAATTTGTATCTCCGCGATATTAATATATGCTCTTTATCTATTACTAGGAAACGTGCCCGTGCGTTGCAACGGGAGAAAAAAATCTATGCATTCATGCCCATAAAGTAACTTCTTGTTGACATTATGGGGGCGCTGGGTTAGATGACATTGGACGGAACAGTAAAGTGAATGTATTTTACATGCAAATATGCCCGTACGTTGCGGAACAATAGAAATAGCATTGCAAATAATGGTGGACAAAAATACACATGACAATAATAACTTTGCTCACCCACAGTTTATATACTGTTTGCTCTTTGCATGGGATTTGTTTATATCTTTGCTCTTTAAACATCACCGGCGTATTTGATTCCTCTTTCTGACATTGCTAACACACACTCAGAAACATTGGATAAGCTGGTCATATTATTTATAATATTTCTTATCAGCTATCAAGCACGACATTGTTAAGTAGAACAGAATATTGACGTATTTGACTGATAAAACAGCTCCTCTCGTTTCTCCCTAACAAATGGACGACGCCTTCTATGGGGGATCGCCGTTGTGAGGGCTCGCAAGGTGGGTCTCAGTGATCACGACTGCTTGGAGAAACAGACAAACCACGTAATAACCTAACAAAAATCTCATAGGACAACCTCCCACCCCTCTTGTTTCCTTCTTTCACACCATTTGTCTTCTACTTTACTTAGTTTCAGTCGTGGAACTCCAGCTTTTCACCTCGGAAGTATCTCCAGCGTGGTCCAATTTTATTTTTGAATAATTTCAAACAGATTTTTGACATATCTCTAATTTAGCAATATATTATAATTTGCAAATAGTCTAATATTTCCACCGTGTTGCCTGGACTATAATTTGAACCGCTTAGATTTTTTCATGTGTGCAATGTAAATCCCAAGTGACTGTCAACATAGAAACGTAGATAAATTGTCAAAAGAAAAACTTAGTCATAGTCTGAGACACTGGCACAGTCTGAGACACTGGCACTCCTGTGCTTGTCCTCGTATATACAAAAATTGATCGACGTCTCATTGGAGAAAACATGTGTTGCCATTTTGTTGCAAAGCACTTTTTTCCAACGTTAGAAAGCCAACTTTAGTCATTGTTAAGCATCACACACGGGTCATCAATCATCATCGCCGGTTTTTCTCAACCTGAAGTATTCGGTGCAAAGTTGTCCCCCAAAAAATCAAAGACCTACCTGACTGGAGGGTATCGATCAGGAGGGGAAAAATTGCACTTCCTTGCCAGAGGCGGAGGCAAAATCTCCAAAATCACAAGAGACCTAGACCTGAAGCGAAGCTTGGCGCCAGCGGCTAGCTTGCGAAGTGGACAATGCACCGCGCGAGGATCCAAGCCACCGGTGCAAGCCCGCACATGGCAAGGACGTGGAGGTTATCTCAAGAATCAGCGGAGGAGAGAGAGTGCACTGAAACAACGCTGTTCGTCCTTGCTTTGGGAGCTCCTCTGCCCACGGACCAAGTTGACATCTCGTTTTTACCTGTAGGAGACATTGGTACCCGGACAAACTCCATGTCGGTCTTGCACTCTGCCGGGAGGGAGGCTGACGACGACAGGGGACAGCCTCGGCTGCGCGGGGCTCCACCGCAGTCGATGAAATCCCCGCCACACCGGTCTCCTCTGGGCATTCTCCCGGCTGCAAGCACATCCCGCAGTGTCGTGGCGTTCCGGCGGCCGGCGGCGGGGAGGACGAGCTCTGGGCGATTCCCTGTTGCGACCACCTCCTTTAACGTCGACGGCCGACGACGGGGATGGCGTTCTCCGCAACTTCTGCGTGCTCCCCAGCTTCGAGCACCTCCGGCTGCGTCCTGCGTTCCTGCGTTCCTGCGGACGGCGGTGCGGATGGCATGCTCCGCGAGCTATGGGCGCTTCCGGCTGCGAGCACCTCCCGCAGCGTCCGGCGTTCCGGCAGCCAGTGCGGGGACGTCATGGAGACAGTCGGAAAAGGAGAAGGGAGGAGGCAGCGGCGGCGCCTGGGCCAGGTCAAGTACCATGGAAGCAAGGACGTGCGCCACTACCGCCGCGGACCCGAGCCTAGCTCTTCCGCGCCCGTCGCCGTGCGCAACCACCGTCAGCTCTTCCGCACGTGAGCGTGCCCTCGCCTTTGGCCCCTCTGGCCCCGATGGCCGCAGCCGGCCCGTCGCGCGCCGTCGCCCAGCTGGCCGCCTCTCTGTTCCCGTTTTTTTTACTTGGCGGTGGCAAGTGCTGTAAATATGATCAAAGATAGGGGCAAGACGGGGAAAAGAAAAAATTGAACCGGTACCAGACTTATGGGTGGCAGTGGTGGGTAAATATGTGATTTGTGGGAGGGTAAAATCGGAAAGAAAAATGACGTACCACAAGAAACCTTAATGCTTTTATTATTACTAGTTGGTGCACGTGCAACGCACGAATAATCTTAGGATTTCTTCCATATGCTAATCACCACGACTAAATCAAATTTGTGAACAAGATAGTCGCCACAATCACGTGACAATTTCAACATAAATCTAAACTGAAATTTTCGGTGCAGGTGACTACCCTGAGTACCCTGTAAATCTGTAATCGACTTTGTAACCAGGTTTATTTGTGTCCCAACTTATCCTAAAAACACCTAACAAATATTTCTACTCAAATATCAAGCGAAAAACTATTGTACAAGCACGACTATCATTCTCGGATGCCTATAGTGATTAAATTATTCTAATTACCAGAAAATGATATATCAAAAATATATTCATAATAAAAAAGAGAGAGATATAAGTGCATGTACAGTTTGCTCCGCAATGAGCACAATTTGTAAGGACGAAAGCTCGTCTCTCCTCCTTATCCTCTCACTCTCCTCTCCTTGAGAGTCAACCGCCAGGGTTGCCCAGATCCAACCGCTCTCGCCGCCGGCGTTCGCGCTGGTTGGTGCGGAGATGCTTTAGGGTGCCGGCCCGTTCTGTATAGCAGTAGTCTAGGCAGTAGTTTAGGATTGTTTGCCTCCGGCGAGTTGCCCGATGTGGCGAATGGCGCTATGCCGTCTTCTCTGCCCCGAAGGAAAGTTGCTCCGGCGTGCTGGCGCGGCGCCAAGCACATCATCGTGATGCTCTCCGTCAAATCTCCAGGGTGGAGGAGGGATGGAGGAGGCGGATCGATGGTTACCTTCTTCAATAAGCGTCTTTGCATCTATCTTCTGTGGATTACTCTGCTGCTCCTGGCCGGCCAAGGTGGTGAGGGGGAGAAGTGGAGGACCTCGCGGTGGATGTTGATGTGCAGCAGGTATCCCGGCGGTGTTGTGGATGCGCCGCTGGAGTGGAAGGGTTTGCTACTAAGTGGAGCTCCATGGAGGAGTTCATCAGCGTCAAACCGCGACTGCTGCTGCTTTAATAAGCATCCGTTTCGTGCAGAGGCAGTTGGATTGGGAGAGCCGGCGTCAAACCGCGACTGCTCTTCTGCGCCACGGTGGTAGCGGGAAGGAGAGCCGGCGTCTTGATTCGGCTGTTTCTTGGGAAGATCTTCAGGCTGCAGCTGACGGAGCCCATCAATGGCAGCGTGTTTCTGCTGTCGTAATTTTTGGCCAATGGGGCCGCTCCGTGCCGTGGTGCTCCTGGCGTCACGGCGTCTTCAACCTCCAGGCCGATGTGCCAGTGCGGAGGCCCTTCTCCAGCTCTGCTGCGGTGTTCTACGTTGAGCTATCCCCAAGTGGTCATGTCCCCGGCGATGGCGTCGACGGCCGGTGCGAGCTATGTTTCCATGGTGGAGAGGGACCCAATTGTGTTCCCAAATATTTAGTTGAGGTCCTTTCTTTAATAGCTAGGGACTTGGTTGTATTTCTTTTTTACTTCGAGGTCCTTGTTGTATGTTGTAATCCCACCAATTAATTCAGTCTGGACCCTTCGGAGTCCTTCCCTTGTTCAAAAAAAAAATTGTATCGTAATTTTAAATGGTCAGTACTAAAAATACACACAATAGAAAACTTGGTAATTGAGTTTGGCATTGAGATATTCTTGCAGCTATAGACTTGGATGATTAACCCTTGCATGAGACTTTGCTGCCATCATGCAAAATATATACTCCACGGCCACCACTTTTTCCAAATAAATGTCGTGAGTTGATTGTTCCATTACTCTGCAGTAGTTAATGGTAAAATCTTAATACCGAAAGATTCACTGGATCATGGGACTTAAATCTATGCATCCTCCTCATCCAGGATTGCACAAAATACTTTTATATTAATTGAACCAACATGCACCTAAATTGTAACTACATCCAAAGATTTTCTTTGAAAACTATCAAAATGATGCAAATGAAACGTAGTTTTGTTTTAAATAAAAGAAACGTAGTACTGCTACTAATTCCTTTGGAGATAAAATGACTCCTTACCTTTTTAATTGGGAGTAAACGGCAAGCTGTGTTGAAGCATTAGCACAGAGAAGAGCACCGCATAATCCTGCAAGACAAACAACAAAACCGACCAGTCCAAGTTAATGGAAACTGTATAAAAAAGTACATGGCCTGGATACTACACTTGCCTTCAGATTGGGTACTCGATTGCAGCTTTAACGAAAGAATAAAAGTATAAGAACACACCTGGTAGAAAGACAAAAGAGACGGCAGCCTGTACGTGCATTCATCGAGCCCTTGAATCGTACACGGCCGGAGGTGGATGGAGACGACGGCGGCATGGCGGTGCAGGCGCTGGCCCCTTATGTGTGCACGGACAACGCGTGACGCGTGTTGCAGGTGTCTTGGTCTATAGGTCGTACTTGTTTGGCTGCTCCAAGCACGGATGCCAATCGATGTCAACCGAATCCGTCCCGGTGCGAGCGAGAGGACATGCAGCGTGGCCTTCGATCGGCGGCTTCTCCATCGGGGCAACGACGGTATGCGTCGCGAAGGCCGGAAGAAGATGATGGGCGAGGAGTCCCAGATCAACAATCTTTGCATAGGAGATCGCGGGATCAATGGATAGAGATTATGAGGCGTTTTTAGTAGTCAGTGGTGGTCCTGGAGGTAGTTCGTCGATAGCGAGCAGATGGCGCCTGGATGTCGCCAGGGCACACGGGCGTAACGGAGAGGGAGAAGAATATTTGGCTGCGGCGGGCAGTGCGTGGTCGTCTGCGGCTGCGGCGGGCAGGGTGGGGTGGGGCGGCGCGAGGCCGCGGTGCGGCGGAACAGGAGAGGCGCTGCGGCGGCGACTGCCGCGGGAGCACATGTAAAAAAAACATACATGAACAGAAGAACGAATAGGTACGGTGGCAATTTGGTCGTATTATGTGATTTGGTGGGAGGGTTTAAAACGGGAAAAACTGGACATTGTTGAGTTGTCAAACATTGAAGCAATCTGGAGCGTCGATCAGATATTTGAACAGCACAGATTTAAAGTATCCCAACATGTTTGCTATTTTAATAGTAGTATAGACTAGTTGGATGCCCGTGCGTTGCTACGGGTGACAAACAAAATTATAAAAAGAAATGATTATCTTTTTTATTTAATGACTGAGTGAGTGAGCAATAATATGTGTGTTATGTATGAATAAATATTGCGTCACCAATATGCGATTTTTCTCCAAGCATGTACCACATAGATTTCATTTACTCTAATTACAAAGAGCAGGCTGATATTAAGACGACTACATTGGGATATCAAAGGCAGTGGAACCTCTTACAAGAGTGCTAGTTTCTTCTACAACACATCTTTGCCCACCTAGAACTTATTGTGGCTCCTACACTGATCAAAGAAATAAAAATATGTACATTAAATTAGATGGATGAAAAATACTTTGCAAATATTTGAACATTAGTACAAACAAACTGTAATGATAGTGAAAACTTTATCTATTTTTGAGAATCATGATGTACCAAATATTTAAAACACGAGATTTATCATGGAAGTAGTATTTGTACCTTGAGGCCACACTTCCATTGGCATTGCTATATTATCCTCATCAAAACTTTTTGGCAGCAAATCCTTCATCTCAATGTGTTTGGATGACATAAACCTCACAATGATGCCCACCGCAACTGGTAGAATATCTTCCAAGAAATTTCACAATGATCTTTACATCTAAATGTCACTGAAAGCTGAATAATAAAGTTCCACATCCACCAAAAATGAAAAATAACTACTATAGGCAGACATAACTTTGAACTTTATTTGCCCAATAAAGATGCGGAGTAAGCAACTTTTTAGAGCAGCTACAATCAGTAACTCGGTTCCCTGTTATTCTTGGTACCCTACTCACATTAGACCAGGGGATAAACAATCAGGAGAGGCATCCATCTCCCTTTTTTCAAAACATCGATAGGAACAGATTAATATATAGATAAGAGCGACAGGAGAATGCAAAAATTAGATGGGTGGTCCAGATTGACTACTACGTCGATAATGCTCTGAAAAGCCTAATGAGACATCACAAAAGAATGGCATTGTGAAGGCCAGCGTGTTCTTTTTAGCAAGTACAAGGTAGCTTTCCAGCAAGGATATAGAAATGTTCAACAAGAACAAATAATATTTGGGGCTCACTGATGATATAAGAGAACGAATAAAATTGGAAATTAGAATGTGAAAGGTAGTTAAATGATGAGTTGTGGTGTTCATCTGCGATATTTCTTTTCTCGTTAGCCAGTGATTCGGCGGTTTCATACGAAAGACATCACATTATACACAGAAACATGAGAGGCCGTAATTCAAAGGGGCAACACAGTAGTCATAGGTTTCATGCTGTCTAAAAATTGCAATAGGTTTCATGCTCTCTAGAAATTGTCATAGGATACCAAAACAATTTGAGTTGTGATACAAACGAAAAGGATCATGTCATATATATCAACGGTACAATAATAAAGGTTACCATGATTGAACTTGCTTATTAGTGTAGAATTCGAAATACTGGGCCAAATAGCTACGAATGATGTTTTAGCAAGCATCTTTATATTTCTTTTACAATTCCACAAGTTGATTTTCCTATTTAAGCCTTGTAACACATGAGAATATCTCCAAGGGCGAGGAGTTCACCACCCAAGTAGAGCATCTTCATCTTTGCAAGGTCAAACTATATTTGGTTTTATTGCGCTAAGCTCGAAATAGGGTCTACTATGCACAGGTTGTGTATATGACTTTCCCGATTCAGAATGTATATATTTTCTCTCCAATTTTAGCATTATCAAACAGCTAGGAGCGTACTAAAAGTAAAAGTGCACTCACACAAGAAGGGAGAGGTGACTTACATGGGATACATGGGATATTAGGAGCATCTCAGCTTCTAGCTGACCTTATCCTACACAGTGTTCAGTGGTTGGGGCAGTTAGGCATGCATAATCACTCTGTACCTGAGAACAAACAACCCAAAAATGACAAGATGAAGAGAAGTCAATTGCCTGAATTGATTTTGAATGAATTGAGCAAAAAGAATATAGGATCGTACACTTTTAATTGCTCATTTACATCTATGCTCAAAACCTTATGCTCAGATTACAAATAGACAAATGATACGTGCAGTGTGGTATAATGACTCTGGACAATTGTAATCACTTAAACATCATGAACTGAAGACTCAACTCTACAGAATACAATCAATTTTGGCTAATGAGAGAGCCGATGTGCTGATAATCCGGGTACATGACGGAAATTATTTCTCGCAAGGAAATCCAAGGATAAAATTCTCCGGCTGTAGCAACTTCCTAGATTTTGTACATGAGTCATAGTCGAGAAACAATCAATCATTGACTAACTTAGCATACTGAAATTGGCTCAGTGAGTAGTAGAAAAACAGGGGAGAGAGCAGGGGGCTCCCTTGCAAAAACGAACAGCTGCACATTGAGTTCCCTGTTAGAATCACACATCAGTTGCTAAATCGAACTGTTTTACCACGATTTGGGAGGAAATCCTATCTGCCTAGCCTCAGTTGACAAATCTACTCGTGGATGTCCTGCAGTAAACACCGAGTGAATCGCAAAATCCATCAAATCTATCGCAGCCCTTAGCTATCTTGTGAATGCAGAGCGCGAGTAAAAAAGCAGGGCCCTAGGCATTTCCGTCTAAAATTGCAGAGGGCGAGATGGGGGTCACCTGCTTCTGCTTGCAGCCCGCGTAGGCGGCCTCGTCGATGTCAGACACGAAGAGCAGATACAGACACGCGACCTTCGGGCGCGGTCTTCGTTGTCCACGCCGACTGGATCGAGTGTGGTGGGGGATCGGACTGCATGTCAGATTGGACCGCGGCGAGGCGGAGAACATATTGGTCGTGGGGATTGAATAGTGGTGGCCGCGGATCTGGTGCCCTCGAAGCTTTGGGGGCTACTGAGAGGCTCGCCCTCACGGCTTTCGACCGGCGGCCACTGCGTCTTCCATCGCGAAGAGAGGACGGAGGGGATCCCGCTGGTGGGCTGGCAGCTAGTGCGTCTTCCGTCGTGAGGAGAGAGACGATAGATCGAGGGCATCTGGTCGCTTCGTTGTGTTTCCTAGACTGCGGGTTGATTCCTTGGTTTGTGAGGGGCTGCAATGCAAAACAACCACGACGGATAGCGAACCGGTCAATCACTTAGCGGTGGCATATCGTGTAATATTACCTAACTCAGGCCTGCGATGTAAGGTACAATGGGAATTTAAAAAAACATACCAACACATCCTGAAGCCATATTATATAGTAGAGACTAGCAAATTGCCCGTGCGTTGCAACGGGAACACATCAAAACCGACATAGTCACTGAATTTTCGTATTGCCATGCAACCCCATTTGCATATATGCCGGCTGCTAGCTCTAGTAATTTCCTGTGTTTGAGAAACAAATAATGTTGCTAACAATTGAATAAGAAACATGTACGTGAAACTGGAGGTCATCCAATAAATATGCACATGAACTCAGCCTTAAAAATTCAGAATTATTGTACACAGTTTTGTCACATTCAGAACGGATGCACACAAGCATGCCTGTCTTACATGTAATCAATCAACTCAAGTTCATTACAATCCAGTTCTTTACAAGTTCATACAGGAGAGAGGAGACCTCGTTGTACATGAAAAAAACAGAGATTAAAATTACCTTGCACGAGAGGAGAGCTGGATCCAGCACGGCCGTGTGACTGGAGGACCAGCTCGCTGCAGCCTGCAGGGGCAGCGTGGAAGGGCATGGCGCTTCCATGGCAATCCACCCTAGCGTGCCTCCGCGGCAGCCCACCCCAACGCCGGCCACCTCTGTCTCTCTCTCAGTAGAGAGAGAAGAGGCATAAGAAGCACAAATCGAATAGAGTGACGTGCGTCGCTCGGGAGAGAGAGAGCAGAGAGGCGCAAGGCAGGCAAGGGCGCACACTGCTCTGCTAGTCTCCACCTCCGCCGCCTACCTTCTATACTCTCGCATGCCAAGGCAAGGAAAATCACCATCATCGTGGCTCGTGTGCCCGTGTGCCATCCCAGATCTCACTGCTCGTTCTCGGAACAGTGAGGGGCTCCCGCAGCTTCCTCCAGTGATGACGTGGGGCTAGCGTACTCCAGAGCGCTCTTTCTCCTAAGCCATCCACAGCGTGGAGGACCGTCTCCGGCGCAGCGGTGGTGGCCATGGCCTTTCCGGCGGGGATGAGCTCCAGAGAGAGAAACGGCCGCCGTTGGGCTTGGCCCATGTGCGTTGGGGCAAACGCAAGACAGAACGGTTCAAACGGTTATTTAACTTGGCGGTGGCATACGTAATTATCCTATGAAGGCAAGGGTAAAATCGGAAAGTGAAAAATGGACCATCACCTGAAGACATATTATATAGTAGAGATATAGTAAATATGCCCGTGCGTTGCAACTGAATAAAATTACATTTTGGTCTAAATGTTGGCCCAACAAAAAATATTCTTTTAGCGCTAAACATCTCGCCCGTGACCTTTGTATGTAAAATATCGACACAACTAGTTTTGTTTTCGAAAGAGACCAATGTATTGAAGTTTTCTTAAGTATTTCCAACATATTTCACTATGTAGGATCAGACCAATTAATTAGCACAAAGATGTAGAGAGAAGTGCATAAGATCGGATCTGGACATGTCTTTGCGGCTTCTTAGTGACTTCAGGTTCAGGATTTGCTTGTGTTCCTAAACTATTCTGAATCAATACGCAATAAAAAAATATCTCGTGAAACTAAAATTAAGTACTCTTCAGCCTTTGCATTACTAAAATTATGCCTGGAACCACAAAACTGTTCTGCAGATTAGCAATAGATTAGCAAACTCGTCGCTGCGTTAACTAAATTGCTCTTTCAGCTAGTAGCCTAGTACCACATAAGTCAACAACCAGTTTAGTTGTGCACTTCTTTCCTATATTTTTCCCTCTTCCATCGGAGACTGGAGACTGAATAGGAGAAATGAAGTGCACAACTATAAACGTGCTGATTCAGAATAGGAAGACTCCACTCGGACAAATTATCGACATACACAAATTCTGGCGTCGAAGACGTTTATTAGCAGGCATAGAGCGTTTATAGAATATCTAAATCTGGTCGTTTTTTCTACGCACTGTGCAGCAAATCGAAGAGGCACTGACGCAGTAGCGTCTGGGAAATAAGAAGCAAGGAATTGATAAGGATCGCCGCAGGATGACCTCGTGTACGCCGGCGACGGCGGTCTCGTGCACCATCGCGCCGCCCACAACTCTTGCTTCCGGCTCCCTACGCAGCTCGTCCCTGATTAGCCTGCTAACGGCAGAGCCCCCCGTCCTACACTCACGTGAGCCGGCGACCTCGAGAAGGACTTTCCCGACGCTGTACAGATCGAGCGCCGCCGTCTTCTTTGATTCCGATGAACACGAGCTCGCCTAGCCACAACAACCCCGTGGAGAGCGTTGCCCAGCTGTTTCGAATCCTCCGACACTCGCGCGAGCCGGCGACCGAGTAGTCGACGTCGCGCCAGCGACCGCCGTCGCCATTGACAACCTCGCCCGCTGCTGATATGCTCTTCTGCGCTGCTCCGAGCTCAGCGACAAGCGGGATGACCCCCTGCCGAGACACAACACGCCGGGAGGACCAGCCGCGTCTGCGTGTGCATGCGAACACCCCAACTCCTGCCGCGACTCGCTCGTGGACGCCGACGGCGCCGCAGCCGGCGCGCGCTCGAGGACGCCCGGCTCCAGGGCCGTCGCCGACCTCCAGCTGCGCGTTGGCCCCCTACGCCCAGAGGCGCTGCGAAACGGCGCAAGGGGACCGCAACCTCCTCTCCCCGACCCTCAGGAGGTGTCGTGACGCCGGCCTCTGCCGCGGAAGCCGGCGGCCATCCCGCGCGGCGGCGCGCAGCTGTGACTGTGAAGGCATATTGGGGGAGGCGCACAGCTCTCCTACTTAAACAGGTAGACGGGAGAAAGAAATAAACGAACCGGTATATAGCTTATGGGTGGTAGTGGTGGGTAAATATGTGATTTAAGGTAGGGGTAATATTGGAAATTTAGAAAACGTACCAACCATAACCTGAAACCATATTATATAGTAGAGATAGGATAGGATAGAAAACATGCCCGTGCGTTGCAACGGGAAACCAAAAATATCAAATCTTGGATGGAAAATAAACAAAATTTTGCTCGAAAGTCTATCGAACTGTGTAATCTACCCTCAGTTTCGCCCTCTTTAAGTCTAACGGTGCTAGTATGTTAATATTTTTTTATTCTTTCTATTTTTGCAACACAAATCTGTCCAATTTAACCCTTATTCGATGGGTGTGTTTGCTTAAAATATAATTTATTATTTATATATACATTTTTATATAGTTCACTTTTATAAGTTTTTGTTTTACATACAATTTTTTTGCTATTAGTTTGGTAGGATGTTAGGGCGTATGCAGTAACGTTTGAGTATTTTAGTAGTCCGAATGTTAGATTTTTAGTTACAACTGTTAGTTGTGTACCGAAAATTCTATTTGTGATGTCTTATGTATCTTGTTAGTAGGAAATATATTTTCAATGTTATATCTTTTAATGTCGTATGAAGATTAGTTTTTGTGACTCTCTCAATATTTTAAGTTTTGCAACTCATTAGAAAAAACACTTGCATTCAATAGGTGATGTGTGAGTGTACATGTAATTCTACACTTCACTCGGGCTTAAAATATCTGATTACATATTTTTGAAATTGCTGGTCAATATTTAAAGGTTAGTAACTCTAGTGTATTAAGTACACAAATACAAACTCATGTACTCAGAAGAACGTGTGGTGTGAGTCGATGTTCTATTGTTGGATTAAAAATCACTTAAATATTCTTAAAATTGCCAATCGCTGTTGTTATTTTTAATAAATTCCCATAAAAAGTACTCTGAACAATTATCAATTCACTTTTTTGAGAGCATTATCCGTTGACTCGTCCTCACATACTGCCTGCCAAGGTGTACACGCCCATCTGAAAACGCACAGGCTTGTGGTCTTCAGATCCCCTCACTTCTCTCTACTGGGGAAAAAATGTTGTAGCACTTTCTCCTTGATTCCGCTGTGCAGGGAGTAAGGAATTTGCTCTGTTAATGATGCATCCAAGAGGAGCCGGCAAGGAGATTGACGGAGTAGCAGCTTGTGGATGCAGAATCTAAACAGTACGCGTGAACGCGCTTTCCCCACCCCAGAATCAGATCCCAGCGACCAAAAAACATCGGTTAAATTTCAGATCAATCAAACCCAGCAGCACGAGCATTGCGGTAGCGTTCTACCGGACATGAATCCAGCGAGCGAGGAAAAAGAACAGGACACGAGAAGCTGAAAAGAGAAAGGTAGCATTTTTTTTCCTCTGCAACTGAATCGCGGCTACATACCTTCGATCCTCTCGGTGTCCTGCGCCGTGACGCCGACGTCCGAGCAGGAGAGGAACAGCAGGGCGAGCGCCGCCGCCAGGGCTAGCGCTACCCGCGGCTTCCCCATCGCCGCCGCCACCACCCACGCCTCCCTCCTTCCAAACTGACTCAGCACCAAGAAGGGCGGCGAGGAGACGGGTGAATCTGCTGCTGCTCGTTGGCGAGCAGGTAGGGGGGCCGGATCCCCTGCTCGCGCGACGGCGCTGGCCTCCTGTAGCTTCAAGCCCCTCACACCCGAAGCTATGGACCGCCATGGCCATACTGCGGAGGTCGCCGGCGACAAGTCGTAAGGAGGCGAGGGGAGAGAAAAAAGGAACGAAACGGTACGGTGGCATTAGTGCGTAATATGTAATTTGGTGGAGGACAAAATCGGTATAAAAAATGACGTTCCACAAGAAACCTTAATGTTTTTATTATTACTAGGAAAAGTGCCCGTGCGTTGCTACGGGTTCAAAATAATACAAATGTGTTTACCAATATCAGAGACAACTTTTAGAAACAGATTTTTTTTCCTTCTCAAATTAGAGTAAAATTCCAACCTCAACGAATAGATAACGTGCCAAAAATAATCAAAATACACGTGTAGTTCTCTATTGATGGATACATCCATATTGAGGAGCAGACTAATGCTATGACAGTGAATCAGAATGTCTGGCAGCGTTACCAATGCCAAACTAATGGAAACACACGGAATTTCGAAGGATTTCAGTATATAGCCGATTAAAAAGTTATTCCTGTCATTAATCTGCAGGATGGCATACATAATTGTACGGTAAAAGCGAACCTGGTTTCGAAACTGATCGATCTGATTGCTCCTGGCCGCTTGGCTCTGGTCAATCTCCGAAGCACACTTCCTTGATTCTCCGCGCATGGAAGAAAATCCATAGCTCGTATTCTTGCATGCGTTGCCTCAATCAATTCACCGTGTTGTCCCTGCTGCTTACTAATATTTTTTTTGAAGCGGGGTAAAAGCTTTGCCTTTTATATTGATATAAGAGAAGCAAACACAATACGGCCCTTGGCCAAAAATAAAACGCTGCTGTCCAACACCCTAGCAGCATGGATGGCCGGATCCGTACGTGCTCGCCCACATCAAGCAGGATGAGCCATGGTAGCGGCGACGAGCGTGCGCCTGCAAGCTCCCCCGGCCGACGGCCTCCGCCTCTGCTTTGCCACCGGGCTTCTCCCTGTCCTCCAGCTGGAGGTGCCCGACCGACTACAGCCTCCGCCTCTGCTTCGCCATCGCGCTTCTCCCTGTCCTCCCGCTGGCGGTGCCCGACCTACGGCCTCTGTACTCCCACATCTGGCGACCGTCGGGAATGGTAGGGGATTGGGGAGTCTCCGGCGTGGAGATCGTGGAGCCGTGTCGGAGGAGCACAGATCGATAGAGTAGGCGACAGTTCTCTCTATCTGTTTGGGGATGGTGGAGCACCTCTCAATCTGTTTCTTTCACGATAGTTGGCACGGAGAGCGGCGGCGGACGTGCAGCTAGCAGGGATCAATACCTCGGAGGCGGGGAGGTTTGGCACCGCCGCAGACCCATTCCAGCCGACCGAGGTAGCCCCGCGTCCTGCGGCACTGCCTGAGACGAACATGAGGAGGAAGTGTTTCGTTCGGGGAGGGGAAAAGAAGAAGAAAAACTGTATATAATGGCATAAGTGCATTATATGGGACTTGGTGGGAGGGCAAAATCAGAAAGAAAAATGACGTACGAGAAGAAGCCTTAATGCTACATGCCCGTGCGTTGCAACGGAGATAAAAAAATCTATGACGGTGGAGACAACCGCGGCAGGCCAAGCGGTGCACATGACGAAGACGTCGGAGCTGAGAGGTGAGGGTGTGGTGCTTCATTGGGTGCGGGCGGTCTCACGTAATTAACTGTCCTCGATCATGTGTTGGATGTGGCAGCTTCGTCGCCTCGTGCATGATCTCGAAGCCCTCGTCATCGGAGCTGGCAGTGTGATCATATTGGTCTTCTCGCCCACGACCTCGTCGACTTTACCTCCGTCTGCCATGGTCGTCGCTATGGTTCTTGCTTCATCTCAGTCGGATCGACTTTAAATTGGAAAGCTCGATGTCGATGGGCATGCCACATGAATTAAAGCTAGGTAACACATGTGTGCATGTATATTTACAGTGCCAATTGCGCCTAGCCAAATAGGAGTACGACTCTTGTTCCATTTTTTAACAAATCGTGTGCCCTTTTCACTTCATGCATGGATGCTTCCTGGCCCATTTAAAATCAGCCCACTTTTCAGGGACGATAAAAAGGTGGATACGCACTGGCTGGGCCGGGCTGGGATCTCGGGAGTTAATTGTCATATGAACGAATGGAATTCATGAACGAACAGGTTTCGATTCAGGTTTCCTGAGGTACGACGCGAAGGAAACGGCAAGGTATAGAAAAAAAGATGGAGAGGGTGGTTAGAGGATTGCCGGGGCGGCGATGGACGGGCAACGGTTCAAGCAGGGCGGGGCGGCGACACGGCGAGGGAGCGGTGCCACCTGTGGAAGGCGGGATTAGGCGGTTGCGGCCATGGTTTCGGTTACCGGCCGGAATTCCACGGTAACCGTCCGGTAACCAGATTTATCGGACCCCCGGAATTTGCGTATATCGGCTGAAAAATCTCGGATTAGTCAAATTTGAAACAAATTCGTGCTCGAAAAATTTAAATTTAAAAAAAATCGATATTTTAAGTTTAAATCCTAAATTCTTGCCGAAATTTTGGGCCGGTTACGGGCCGGTATTTTCCGGTAACCCCGGTTACCGGAAATATCGGCCCCCTCCGGATTTTTTACCGGTATCCGAAACCTTGGTTGGCCGAAGGCGGCGACATGACGTTGAGCAGTGCGTGTAGTGGAAAAAAGCGAGGGGTAGAAGATGAACCGCTTTGTTCGGCAGGGGATCGTCTCAAACTCTCGATGCAGGCGGCCTAAGCGATACTAATGTAGAAGACGCTGGATACGGACAGCGCTACAAGTATTCAATAGGAAAATGGTAACTGCAGGGTGTTAGTTGGACTGACAAGAGGAGACTGTGTTTTGTGCTTGGCTCGTGGTATGTCTGGAGCTCACTTCTTTTTTTTTTTGCGAGGAAACCAGAGATATTACAGGAAGAACATTACAGAAAGAACCTCGAGGAAGATAGAAAATACAATACATTCCTTCTGCAACCCGGAGATGCCGACGATGAGCAGAACGTGCCGGTGGCGCGCCGCCGCCGCGTCTTCCTTCAAGCCTTGGATCAGAAGACACCCTCTGACGGACGGGAAGTCGCCGGACCTCGAACTCCATGGAGCCTCCATCCAGCTCCCGCTGCTTCTCCTTCGTCTTCCTGGAATAGCTTCGGCTTCGAGATCGTCAACCCAGATCCGCCGCCACGAACGATCAGTGTTTTCAGCTCATTTTTTCCAAAACTGAAAAGTGAGATACTTTAAATTGTTTTTTCATCTGTCATTCATGTGTAAAATCGTGAATTGTTTTATCTCGGGAAGTTCATGACAAATTAATTGTTGCTGGAATACTTCATTTGTGAAGAAACAGAATAGACGGTTTTCGCCTGATTTTTCGTTAATTATTTTGATAACCTCTCTTTTATGATTGGGGCAAATCTTTCACCCATATTTTATTTTAAAAGAAAAGAAACAGAACAGATTGCTGAGTCAGCAGCGGTCTTGAAAACTGTTTGTCAGAGGCAAGCTGCAGCTGCTGAGTTGCAGGTTTGTATCGTAGTAGTATTTCCTTGAACTACACAAGGATGGGTTCTTAATCCCCAAGTGCTTCTTCCTTCTCTATCGGCTCGCACTGGTACTACTTATTACAAGATCTCAAATATCAGTACTCATCGCGCAAGTTACGAACCTCTTGCTTCCTCTGCTCTGTTCTCGTCAAGATCGAGCTCGAACGATCAAGCCTCGGGTCTCGATCGCCATGGAAAATCAGCTTGGTAGGTTGCCCGGTCGGTCAATTAGTAATCCGTTTTGTCTCAATTAACTGGCTGTTGGCGGGTGGATTGACATACTGAAGTCTGATGCTTCGTGGAGTTGAGTTCAATCACCTCTGCTTCAGCCGGTCCAAGGCGATGTAGGCGACGACGCGGTAGCCGACGAGGAGGATCGCCATGACGCAGACGTCGATCCAGTGGTTGTTCAGACCGACGGCCTTGATGGCGGGGAACTCGGAGACCGGGCAGAGCGCTCCGCCGCCACAGTCGTAGACGTCGCCGCCGTCGCGGAACTGTATGCCGAGGAGGAGCCGGTAGCAGTAGAAGCTGTAGTTGAGCCACTTGAGCCACCCAATAAACGGCGGGATGTGCTGCACGTAGTATCCGCCGGCGATGAGGAAGACCATGGTGATTACGGAGGCGAGCGTGGTCCCCTGCTTGACGTCCATGAGCACGGCGCCGACGGCGAGCCCGAGGCTCTGTGCCACCAGCACGCTGTACAACACGACGAGGAGGGAGAGCACGAAGGACGCCGGCCGCGGGTCGAGGCCACCCATCCAGTAGAGGATGACAACGAACGCCGTGGGAAGGCCGAGCTCCATGGGCAGGTCGGCTGCGGTGCGCGCGGCGAAGTAGGACGATAGACGGTACATCCCCGACGAGCGCTCCTTGAGAAGCATGGGCCGCTCGAGCGGGAAGACGAAGACGGCGTTGTAGAGCGGGAAGAAGCCCCAGAAGACCGAGAAGAAGAAGATGAGAGCAGTCCGGTCCTGCAGGTGCGCCGCCGGCGTGCGCCACCACAAGAGTCCTGCCAGGCACGCCACGCTCAGCACCTGGAAGATCCGGAGCTTGTTGAATGACTCGTGGCGGCGCTCCTTGAGTCCTCGCTGGAGTAGCACGGAGAACTGGGCACACCACCCGGCCGTCCACTCCACCCTTTCCGCACGGCGCCGCCCTGCATGCCCAACGCCGCTGCCGCCGGCACCCTCGTTGGAACACATATCCATCTTCACCGCCGGCGCAATGTGGCGCTCGTACGCGGCCACCAGCTTGGCCCTCACCTCCTTCTGTTCTGCCTCGCTCCCGCCGCCAAGCACCGCCGCCGGTAGCCCGCAGCCATCGACGTCACCATCGCCGCTCGTCTCCGGCGCGATACCTGCATGCACAACGCAAGTGTCAGTGATCAGCAGTGAGCCTCCCCCCACGAACTCGACAAGTGTCCACCATTGTTCACAGATCGAAATGGAGAAGGGAATGATGAGGACGGGACGGGCCGTCGGCCGGGCAGAGTGGTGGTGGCCATGACTGTGGAGTGCGTCCCTGTCCGTGTCTCATGCTCTCATCCCCACCCAGGCCCAGCTTGATGGATCGTCGCCATTGCGGCTTCGGCTCCCTGTGAGTGGCCGCCGATTTGGCGTGCGCATACGTGTAGTCAATCACAAAACGCGACGCGACGGCGATGGCGATCGACGCTGATACAGATGCAGGAAAAGGGGAGAAATCGACGGAAAAAAGGCCCTGCATGCCCGCACCGTATCGGGGACACGATCTTGGCAAACATTTATTTTGTGCTGCTGATTACCCGGTACCTTTTTCCAATCTTTATCGTTTTTCTTTTATATATTATTTTACCAAAAAGTATTTTATTTTAGTTGGTATATAGTGTCCATGGCATACGTTGTCTAGTGCACTAGCGCTTTAACTTAATTTAATTTATCTTTTCTGGCTTGGTGGTTCCTAACCGAACAACTGTGGTTGCGGATCAGGTTCTACAACTATATTTGGAGGGTGCTACATTGCGTTTTTATTTGAAATTTTTGTGCCCGGCAAGATTCATTATGACATGTTCTTTCTTTCTTACTCCCTTTTCATAGTATTTTTTCATGTTCTGCCCTTTTCTCTTTCATATTAATTTGATGACATCACCTTCTAGTACATCAACTTATAATACTCTTGTACTTTTACAAGCACTTATTTAAGATATATCTTTGTCGATAGAATTGGCAAGCCTTTATTCATGGAGATCATCTTGATGGTGCTTTGGTCCATTTAGAAAACTAGAAATGCTTTCATTGAAGCAAAAACCCTCCCAGTTTAAATCATTGTAGAGCATTTTTTAAGGAGGAAATGCAGATGCTGAAGTTCAGGCGACGAAAAAGGCTTACAATAATTCTACGGCTTGGGTGGTCAACTTTATCAGAACTGTGTATAGTTTACTTTAGCTGTTTTTGTTCTATCTTTAGTACAAATCTCTTGTACTTTACTTTTAACCGGAAATTTAATAAAATATGTAGTACAATAGTATTGTAGTTCCTCTAAGAAAAGATATATCTTTGACTTTTGATTGTGATATATGTACTACAACCAAAGAAAACTATAGGATTTATGTAAATAATTACTGGTGCATATCTGTAAATAAGATCTTTAAATATCCAATCCAAATTGATAAAATGATATTCATTGTCAAAATTTGGGAAAAAGCTTGACTGAAGGCGCATCGTCAAAGACATTATGGATGGTGTATGACTATCAAAATTCAAACACATTTTGATAAAGAAGTGAGATTTTACGGATAATCACTGGTTACCACCTGATATTTTGAATGAGGTCAGCGTGATGAAATGGGATGGAATGGCACATGCCAACATGCCATATGAATTGGAAGGCATCATAAAAAGGGCAAGTAAAGAGAATTAAAGAGAAGAGAACATGGTGTTAGTGGTGATGAGTGGGTGGACTAGTGAGTGGTCCGCGTCGTACCGTTGGCAAGGTCGAGCATGAGGTCGGCGGGGTTGAGGGAGAGCGGCGACGCGAAGCCGACGGAGGCGAAGTAGGAGAGCCCGTCGGCGGCGCGGCCATAGTAGATGGGTCGCCCGTCCGCGGAAAGCAACAGCACCTTGTCGAACATGTGGTAGAGGCGCGAGGACGGCTGGTGGATGGTCACCACCACCGTGCGTCCACCGCCGGCGGCCATGCGACGGAGCGTGCCGACGATCCTTGCCGCTGTAGTTGAGTCGAGCCCTGAGGTGGGCTCGTCGAGGAGCAGCAGGCTCGGGTCCACCAGCATCTCCAGCCCGATGCTGACCCGCTTGCGCTCGCCGCCGGAAAGCCCGCGCACGCCGCGGACGCCGCCGACCATGCTGTGGGCCACCTTGGAGAGGCCCAGCTCCCGCGCCACCGCCTCCGCTTGCGTGCGTTTCTCGCCGGCGCTCAGGCGCGGGGGAGCCGGAGAAGCGCCGTGTACCAGAGCGTCTCGGACACGGTCAGGTGCGGGTACAGAACGTCGTGCTGCGTCACGAAACCTGTGCGTCGCTTCACGGCGCCGGAGAAGGGCTGCCCGTTGTAGGTGATCTTCCCGGACAGCAGCGCGTGCCGTTGCCGTCCACCTAGCGCCGTCAGCAGCGTCGTCTTGCCGCTCCCCGATGGCCCCAGCATCGCCAGCATCTCCCCCGGCCGAACCACCCCGGACATCCCGCTGATGATCGTCTTCTCCCTCGGAGGCAACACCGCCGCCTTATTCTTCCCGCCGCCGTTTGCCGCGCACAACGACGACACCCTCCCGCACCATCCGTCGTCGTCTGCCCAACCTTCACTTTGTACACCACTTCCTCAAACTGCACCCATGCATGCAGACGTCGGCTCATCAGTCATTACTCACCTTGTACACATTTCACAAAATAAATGTGCACGACGCACGTTTGTGTAGTGCATGTACATACATGTGAAACATTACCTTGAGGACGAGAGGGAAGGAGTTAGCCGCCGGGCGGTGGCCGGAGGGAGCCGACGGCGGGCTGGAGGTGGTGGGATGGACGGCACCGGAAGGGCTGTTGTTGCTGGTGGTGGTGGTACAATTAGAAGCAGGGGCCTCCTTGTGCTGACCATCGTTGTCATGCAATTCCTGAGGCGCCATGACGACCTCACTTGCTCTCTATATCCTCTTCTTCGTCTTCTATAGAAGTTTTGCTCTTGCGACGATGAGGTGAGATGGAGCAACTAAGGAGAGAGACGAAGGCCTCTCTGCTTCCTACTACACTTCTACTTGGTTAACTTGTCTGGTTGGTTGGGATGGCTGATTGCAAGGTGGTATTTATCATAGTGGGAGGGGGGAGCAAAGGCAAAGAAAGGAGAAGAAAGGGGCCTACCAAATGGGGCAACACTTGTTGCTGTCACTTTTTTCTTTTGTACATGTAGGAACCCTAGTTTGTTAGTCCTTGGTATATATGTTTACTGATGATTAATCCTTGATTAACAATGTTTGCGTCTGGTGTGTGCATGAAAGTAACATCACTAGCAATCTGTCAGTTACATATGGTAGGAAAGGCAGTTTATTTACAGATGTCAAATTTAGTGGTTAGCTGTAGCTCATAGTATGGAGGGGTTGCTCGGTGGGTATACATTCAGTGGATAACATATCTCTTTCCTTTCTTTCAGACAATAGACGTAGTGTTGGCATGATGATGGAGTGTGCCTATTGATCAATTATAGATCGTTGCATTTCACTAGGATATATGTAGTATTTCCTCGGTTCCACTCCTATTCGTAGATGTATTTTTTTTACGTGTATGGTTAGAGTTTATAATAGGAAGAAACGTTAAATGTTCACCTCTAATCAACATATGCATTCCCGTCTCAAATTATTTTTGAGAGAAATAACGGTGTTCACACAACCCCTCTGCCTTTGAGGAGGGTCGTGTGGGGGGCTCCGTGGCCTCCGCATTTTACTCTGGAACCCTTCGGTTGCTTCCTCGTGAATTAGAATTTTTCGTGTTTTTTAGGATGAATTTATGCGAAGTAAAAAGAAGCAGAAAACAACAATTGGCCACTCGTACTAGGTTAATAGGTTAGTTTCAAGAAAATAATAGAAATTGATATAAATCATAACAAAAGTGTGTACGAATTATATAATAGTAGGGATCAATAAGTGAGTCAAGATCACATGGTTAATTAGGAAAGTGGATGTACAACTCAGACAACAGGTTCAAGTCCTCATGATGCAGATTTGGGTTCTTATTATTTCAAAAGGATATTATTGTAGGGGCTACCTTACAATATTTTGTCCAGAAAAAATACTCCCACTAGTCCAGAATAAACTGCCATACGTTATGCAAACGGTTTTTTTTACGTGATATGCAGTTTCCTCCAGACATATTTCCTGGATCGGAGGGAGTAGTATGGATCAATCAAAAACTGAGACGTATTTCCTCCAGACGTATTTTTTTGAGCAAAATGATATATGATACACTAAATTTTGGCGTGTGTAAGCCTATGCAGCGTGACATTATGATCCATTATTGAGTGAGTTTAGTGGGACGATTGTGGAAGCTGACATGAGGAGATCACAACCCTCGCTTTCAGAATGTTAGGAATAAGCTCCTAGCTAGATTGATGTAGCTTACACATACGTGCAAGAATCGCAGAAGGGAAATATTGTACATCCGCTCGAAATATTTGCTGCACGTAATAGAATGTGTGCAATCAATTCTTTCTAACTTTGGTTATTTGTACATATTTTTTTTAGATTGGTCAAGTGAAAATATAACGCCGTGAAAAATATTTTTGCGAATTAAATGTCAAAGTTCCAATTGGATATCAGATTTTCATTTGTCCTTGAGGTTCCGTTATTAATCCTCTCATACCGACTAATTGGTGATCTGGCCCTAAACCACATTAACATTTAATTGTTTATCGATGTAGCATGTATTGTCGAATCGAGAGATGATTGCTATCTCCGGCAGGGTGCGCTGTGACCCAAACCTAATTCAAGAAAAGTATTCCACAAGTACATGTTCTCAGAGCTGATCCCTTTTTCCATTATTTACTTATTTTCTTCAGAAGTTTTAAAACATTATTCATCTTTTTTATATGCAATATTCATTCTTATGTTCTTTCCTTTTCTTCTCTTTTTTCCCTTGTTCATTTCATTGTTTATTCCTTAACACTGTGCAACTACAAATTATAGACCATTTAATAAAATGTAGTCACCTAACTACCTCCATATTTAACCATAAATTTGGAAATAAACACTCTTGACCGTGTTAACAAATGTAACTCAATCATTGACTTGCATAATACCACCACAAATAAAATAACTGGGTAAGTTTCCTGTTGGCTTCTGGTAACTCGATTTTTTCCACTATATGAAAAATGAAAGCAGCGTTGTCTGCCTTTCGTAAAAAAAAGGCTGGCTAAGTTTTTGTCATAAACAACTTTAATGTATATAAAACTACTACTAACCAAGATAGTCTATGACATATCATTAACGGAGGCCGACATCAGCTCACCTGCACTAGTGCACTCACCGCAGTCCATAGAGTCGCCACATTCTTGATGATCGCCAGATCATCAAATGGGAGGATTTATTTGTGTTGGAAGGAAAAGTAATATCACTGCTGAGAATCAGTCGTGAAATAGAGAGATCTTGGAACAAGATCTGCCTTTGTCAAGTGATGTCACATTAACATTAAAGCCCATAACTTTTGCTACTTGCTGCACAATTGCAGGACCCATGTCAATCGCCTTTACTTGTGGCACAAAACTAGCAACCAAGCAAAGCAGACCATATTACTGATCATGTGCAGGGAATGAGCGAAAGAAAGCCCATGATACATATGCAATTAGGGAACACTGGTAGAACATGCATCTATGTGTGGTTCCTCGATCTTGCTCTAACAGTTTAGGTGTGTGTTCACACAAATTAAGAATAATCTATGTGAAAAGCCAAGCTCGACATATGGACCTGTAGCTAGTATAGTAACAGGTCTCACCAGTTATGTCCTGGGAGGTGAATCTATCTTCTTCTTTTTTAAATCCATTTTATTTATGTTGCCACAAACTATCTTCCTTTTGTCCCTCGTATTTCTTTCTGCCATTCTTTTTTTCTTGATTGCTTGCCTGCACTTGCTGTATATATATAGCGTGATTGGTAGCTCCTGCATATTTGGTAAAGGCTGCCAAATTGAGATCTCTGGTAGATCAATTGTTTTGTTTGGGCTTTTGCATTGGCATGTGCATTTGCACGTAATGATGCACCGAAGGACTAAAACCAGTACACCTCATGAACTATGGTACAACCAAATCAGCCGCTACTGGTTTTTGTTACCTTTGCATGACATAAAAAAAGTATAAGGTACTTGCTCAATTTTTCCCCAACTACTAGCGGCCATCCATTGCACACGATCATGATGTGAAGCCCTCAAAGTTTATTAGCTACTGACACTGCACATAAAGAGAGATCTATATACCTAGCTTTATTTTTTATGCCTCTAGCCAGACAAGTGCTTCCTTTTCTAAAGGAAACTACACACACATCGATCATGTACAAAGCAATCGAACAGATTACCACGCTTATTGAAGCGACCGTAGTCGTTTATGGATCTCAGATGTATTGCTTAATTGACGCAGTACAAAGAAAGCATGAGATATATTGTAGACTATTTACTCAGCAAAATTAACATTGGCAATACGTGATTTGTAATGTCGCAGCTGCAATCTAGCCTTATATGGAGGGGATTCTTTCCAGTAGCCGATGTACTTTGTGCGACTTTATTTTGGTTGCTGTTGACGATCATGGATAGCTAGGGTGTGAGACCCAACCCAACTGATATCTTCAGAATTCAGTGAGATGCAATGGAGTTAGCTAGGGTACTTGATTGGTTTTTGTTAATTCATTGATTGTTATGTGCAACTGCCCTGTCAGCTCCCATATGAGATCACGTGATGTTATTCCGGCATCAACTAACATTTGTTGGCTTCAGATATGTGCCCAGGAATTCTCTTAGCTCAGCTAGTGTTCTCCACTACCCCTCCACTGGGCATTCGCCCATGGGTCCTTTTCACATATCAAGCTTTCAAAATTGGGTACCGTTTCCTTGGAATAAGAGTGCACAATGATGGGTATATTGCACAAAATGCATGAGTGTGGGCTGATGGGGATGTCTCAGTGTCGATCTGCTACCTAAGCTTGCACTTGTGTTCTTGATCATGATCTTCCATACACACGTTTCCCAGAGAATAAATGTCAACCCGATCGATGATCGATAGAGATTATCAACGAACTGACATTGATCGGGTATCAAAATTTGATTCCCACGAACATGATCCATGTTTGGTTACAACTACATGCCTTTTATGGACATTGTGATTCCTACAACGATTAGTCACACCATGAGCGCAATCTTGATTAGTTGATGACCCGCAATAAAAAAAAAAGCTAGTGCCTAGTGGGGGTACATATATTTATGTGAATCCTTGTGGATCAAAAATATCTTATGCCACCACAAAACATATATTTCCTTGTCGAAAAGTTTGTTTTTGTTTGGAAATGGAAGATTTAATTGATTTCTCGTCATGTAATTATGTATATAATGTTGAAACAATTAACAATTCTTGCATTGATTCTATATAAGTGTAAATCATGACAATAATCTTTTCAAGATTGAATAGCATAAGCATATTAGACATGCAACAATACGACTGGCATAAACCCAGAAAAATCAGGAACAATGTGCCAAACTCTATAATGGGGGCCTATCTCTATATAGAAATAAAAACTATTGAACTATTATAATACATAGGCTTTTTCCTACACTTTTTGGAACCAGATTATTGCTTTCTACCCGGATTGGTAGAAGACATGATTCATATCTTTTATTTTTATTTTTAGAAATGGGTCTCCCCGGCCTCTGCATCATAATGATGCACACAGCCGTATTTATTAAAAGATAAACATCAAGAAATAAACATTCAGCTTATTACAATCATGGATCACACAAGGTGGAGACAGAAATCAGCCAAATGAAAATAGAGAGTCTAAGCATCTAGTCTTTTAGGATTTAACCATCCTCCAGAGCACAAGATAGATCGCACGACCGCCATCATACGGTACATTCGGTATCCATAAGCGCCCTCTGATCCGCAGGTAGGAGTAAGGACCATGTGTGTATCCAGTAGACTGTTTGGTTTATAACATGATTCCTATCTGGACATATAAGATATAGAAGTCCAATAAAACAGAATTTAAGTGATACGCTAGGTATAAATAAAAGGCAATACCAATTCCTTGTATTCATATCTATAGGAATATTGATATAATTCCTACTTTGGTAGGCGATTAAGAGGATTGCAGAAATCACCTAGTGTCCTCGTAAAACTTCTACAGCGAGGCGAGCAAGATAAGACCTAGTGAATTATCTGGATGTAGAACCATGTCGCGCGGAGGAAGACAAAGTGTGTTTAGTTTCCCAAGGCCTCCATGCAGGTTGTGGAGATGCAAATTTAGACCATCTCCTATTTGGAAAACCTTTACTAAAGAAATCTCTATTAACACTCATAAGACTTTTCGAACGGGAGAGAGTGAATAGGCTTTGCGTGCACTTCGGACAAAGCTTTATGTTGAATACTGGTTGTGTAAAAAAAATTGCCACACATCATCTTCATTTCGTAATTTAAACATCAGCTTGCTGAGTGAACACTTAATCTTGAGGTCTAGCAGATCGGTGGCTAAACCACCTTGTGTTTAGGTTTATAAATAATATTCCATTTAGTTAGCCGATATTTACGTTATGCTCATCACTATATCAGAAAAATCTGGATCGTAAAATTCAACCCCTTTGGGTACTTTAGGGACGGATATCATAAACGTTGGCCGGCTGGTCAAAACCGAGTTAATAAGAGCAAGTCGGTATTTGTATGAGAGAAACTTGTCTGGCCATCATCCTAGATTCCTTTAGAAACGATGTTCTATTGGTTTCCATTTTATATTACAAATTTCTCTGTAATGTATGACAGCCCCAAGGGACCTAAAAGGCAGAGAACAAGACCCGGCCACATGCAAATAGTTGCTTGTATTGGTGTTCCTCATTTTTTTTTCTTTTCAAAACAGAAGAACTCGCTCTTATGAACATTAATTGTAAGTCCAGATAGTTTTTTAAAAGATACAAAAACTTAGCTTCATATTGGCTGCATAAAAACACAACTGCCAATTGTTAAGGGCTTTATTTGTAAATGCACTACTCCTTGTCTCCAAAATTGCCACAAAACTGAGATGAAATTCGACACCACTTTCAGAAATTAAAAAATATTTATACTATTCCAAAACATCCCTTTCATGTTGATTTTTTTTGTTAGACAACTTTACATTGTTCATCTGCTCGTGTAAGCTGTACAATAGGTTTGCCTACTGTGTATATTTCCCCCAATTTTTCATCAGAATTAATGTACATTTTTAGATAAAGAGTGTATATTAATATCGCGGAGATACAAATTACACCCAGCCTCTGCAACAACGCAATAACCAAAACTATTACGGATGAACACAGCCGAAAGACAATAAGAAGACAATAAGAATTAATGTACATGACTAGCAAATACAAGCCTCAGGATATACTAAGTCTAAGTTAGAAGAAAAAATGCACCCAAGTTGCTAAACCAACATAAGCCTCTTGGCTCTGTGTACAAGTAGGGCAGTTTCATCCTTAAAATTCTTTCGGTACAGGTAGACGATAGGTGGGATACTCTTGAGAATGAAAGCATTCCTTGTAGTCCAGATAGCCCAGGAGACAAGCATCACAATTTCCCTAGAGAATGGCTGAGAGATTTCTGCCCTTAATCTTACAATGACATCTTGAACTGGGAATACTCTTGAAATTTGGCGAAGACCAATCTAGGCATAGGTGTTTCCAGCACATGAAAACAAAAGGAAACTAAAAAAAAGGCATGGTTGCTTGACTTCAGACAAGCACCATCACACAACCGTAAGAGGCCATGAAGAAAAGTTCCCTTTGCAGAACCTCCCTTGTATTCAATCTGTTATCAAACAAGAGCCAGAAAAACAACATGTGTTTTTGTTGATTACCTGATTTCCATAACCACTTCGCAGCAGGACACATCTCCACTTGTCCCATTAGAAAAATTGAAAAGAGTGGAACTATTGTAACACCATCCAAACTTCTCCTGAAGAGTCACAGTTGCCACCAAGTCTTGTTGTAGAATTTTTTCTAAGCTTCCACACATAATGGCAAGTGGAAGAGGTCAGCCTCCTCTGAAACTGAAAGAGCTTGTTGGACACTGATATCCTGATTATTTGCAAAAGAAAGAAAGGTGAGGATATTGCTCCTTCAGATAATCCTGTGACGAAGAATCATACCACACAATAGAAGGATAAAGTCATTGCAAACAAAGCAGCACACAAGAGATTTATATGAAGGCAGTGATAGCTTGTAACTTTTTGACAGTTCTCAATAGCCACAAAATCCTTGCATCCTGGTATAGTAAGATTACTTCCTTTCTTACAAGGGGACATGAGCATCTTGGACGAACATGAATTAGTAGGAATAATGAAAATGCATGTGCATATACGTTATGCATATGTTGACTAAGCCCTAGCAATTCCCTTGGATTTATATTCTCAAAGAACATATCGAGGGGACACCAATTTCTCGGGAATAATGTCCTTCCTTTGGGTCCGTGGGAACAATTTAAAGGAGTTGAACCATAAAAGGCCTAGAGTTCTATAGATAGTTGTGTGCATGGATGGAGACATATGTATGATTGCTAGTGTACATGTAATCTAAGGTGTCTTTAGGGCTTGACCCCTGCTCTAGCAGGGTATCTTTATTTCTCCAGAATTCATGCATGCCTCTTTTTGGTGGTGGTGGTTGTAAACTGTATAACTAGTTGGCAGGAACCTAACACATGCATGAATGAACGCACATGCAACCCACTCTAGATGTTGTTGAGTGTACAAGTGGATTGTCTGGCCCTTTCCATCAGATTGGTTTTTAAAAATAGTGGTCAACGCATGAATCTTGACAAGGTACGTATCACAACCAAGGTCTCGAGTTCGAGACCTGTGTGGCGCAGTTTTTCCTAAAAAATTGTTGGTGCCCACTCTGTCCACGTATTGGCCTCTTAAGCCATACTCTGAGTTTACACGTGTTGATTTGTCTTCCCGTCACACGTGAGGAGGGGTGTTGATTGTATAAGTGGATTGTCTGACCCTTTCCATTAGATCGGTCTTTTAGAATAGTGGTCAGCGTATGAAGCTATCACAATGCATGTATTTGGCGCGACAGCTGCTATACGCCAACAAATTTTGCAGCGTCAGGATTTCATGAAGATGTAAGTTTTTGAAAATGATCAAGACTTTTTTTTAGACAATAGCTATATCATATCACATATACTATGGGGACCCAAAACTAGATGTTTGAAATATGAATTATGCTTCCAACCATGATCTCGTGATTAGTGTGGTGAGGAACATAACCTAATTGATATCAAAGTTTAAATTAATTCATTAGCGAACAAATTGTTACACTAATAGGGTCATGAAGACCAAGTCTTATATCAAAGCCTCATGAGGAAAATTTCAAACTGTGAAGTAGCAGTGAAAGCACCAAAAGCATCATTGGGACCAAGTCACGCCTTAACAACTCTCTCTATATGCGCAATATAACTATGAGGATGTCCTAATTTGCGAAGTCGTTGTGGAAACCTTCCTCAAACTGCTCCTCCAAGCCTGACCAAGTGAATAGCCACAGACAACAATGACACGTGAGTACTTTTGAATGTACTTGCAAGCCACCCACAAAGGATAGATAAGAACTTATCATAATTATATTAAGTATGGTAGAAGGCTCTAGCCTCATTGTTGCATAAGGCTAATTTCGTGGAGAAACAATTTTTATAACAGTTTGACTTCCTTTAAAACAATTTACTCAACTTCTGGGTGAGCATATTCGTTCATGAGCATTCTCCAATCTTCACCAAGCTCATACCAGCCCTTCGGTATGGTTTCAAAATCCACAAGATCATAGCATGTCCAACTAACTATCCATGACCGTGGAGATATTCGAATAGTTTTACGATGTATGGAGGTTGTATACTTTATCAACACCATCGACAAAGTCCATGTGATAAGACATGAGTCGCTATACAAGGTTTACGCGATAAGTGAGTGATCGATTAAGGTTCTTCATTTGTCCACCCTAGTACCTTATGAGTTCTTTTAACACTAGGTAACAAGCCTTTCTGTCCATCCGGAATGCCACAGCCTCAACAAGGAGAGGAGCACATTTTGAATCAAAATTTATAGTTGTACCCTGTGGCATCTCACTATGCATATTGACAATCCCAATAAAAGGCGGGAGGCTCCGGTCTTTAAGAGTCACCAACTCGAACTCCTCCTACAATGGAAAACTTTTCCACAATTGAGTTACCCATACTAAAATCGATAAACTACGTACTCGGCTAAGCCCATCCCATACCAGAGTAGTCGTACATGTTTAGTCGGTATGACGTAGCTGCTAGGAAGGAGATTTTCATAAATCGCGAATCATCAACTCCTCCATCTCCCTTTTCCACGAACTTATTTCTTGATCTGTCTTGGGCGGTGAAATACCTTCACCCAAGGTTAGTTGATGCTTTTAGGATTGTGGTGGAAATCTTCGGAGGGCACAGCGGTTGCGAGTTATCACTGTTTTCGTCGAACCGCCGGTGTCGGCATTGTTTTCTTTTCTTTTTTGTTTCTTTTGGGCTTGAGCTATGCTGTTTAGCCCCAGCGGTGGTTTCAGAGTTGTATGGGTTGGTTGCTATATTAATATAGCGGGGCGAATGCCTGTTTCGAAAAAAATGCATTATCTACTTTAGTGTTTTCTTTGTTTAGAATGGTGAATTATGAGATATGTAGTTACTTTGGTTCATTGGTTGGCATAGTGCACGAGTGACTTATTTTAATATTCTTTGCTCAACGAGGTAACATGGGAATAAAGCGATCTAGGATCATATTCTGCCGAGCATGCATGGATTGCAACGGGAATTTGTACTTGGCCAATCGACACATCAAAAGCTGCAACGTGCCTACATACTCTACTTTCCCGGTCGTGCGTCCAAACTCTTGTCTCACCAAGAATATTACCAAAAATATTACATTGTACTCCCATTGTCGTTTCTTTTCATAAATAATAAAATAAGCACCATTTAGCAAAGCTGTATTTTGAACGAGCTGTAGGCGTAAATAGCATATGCGTAACTATAGCTCTTAAACAGCCCAAAAAGGATATGTCTTCTCCAGTCTCCAAAAATTAATTGCTATTATCATGAACTAGCTAAATGCCCGTGCGTTGCAACGGCATAAAAATTCATACCCAAATATTTTCGCCAAAAAAGAAATCATGAGCTGAAAATACTTAATAGAAAAAGGGTCTAAAGGGTTTAATTTCTATAGACATGGAAAGGGCATAAAGGGTTATCGAACAGGAACCGGTCGAGTTTAAGTATGCCACCGCCCTAAACATCCCATCTTTCTATGCCACTTCCTTAAATATCTCAAATATTTGCACATGCGTCAAATTTACTACTATGATCCTAAAAACTCTATAGCTGAGTTATGTTATCTAAACCGAGCAATTGAGCAAATGAAGCTGAATATCAAATCGGTTATATATGTAAATGTCATGATTTATCTCCTAATCTAATAAAAAAATCAGATAATATCAAATCGGTTATATAAGTACATGCATCACAACATGGAATTTAGTCACAAAAATTATGTTGGTATAGCAAAGAAGTATATTGCACCATTGGATCAGAGTTGTTTTAGTAAAGGTTGACTTGGTGAACAATGGGCAAAATGCTCCGGTACATGTCATATCACGTGAATCAAATATGACAGCATGAATAACAAATGGAAGGGAATAACACACGGCAAGAAAAAGTAGGACATGAATGACAGAGAAACCTGAAGAGATGTGAAGTTGCCGTTAAAGTTCATATGAGAACATCAGCAAACAAACTGCAATAGGACAAAATGACACCGATAGGTTTAATTAGATGAGAACTTCGTGTAGATGAAAACTGGAGCAAGCGACCAAGCTATAACTATGGCCTGTGGAGAGCGGGAGCTGCGGGAATCGTCACATCATCATGGCATTACAGTCTCGACAGACAAATCGCGAATTAGCGGTTGCTTGCCTTCAGTTCGAGGGGGCGGAGTGGGGCGAATACGACTGGACGCCGAGCCACATGGCTCTCAGCGCCGACGGCATCTCCCCTGATCCTCTCTAGCCCAAACATGGCCAGCCGCCGTCGCCCTCGTGCTACCGAGCCGCCACCGCTGCCTGACTACTCTCTGACCGACGCGGTCGGTGCTGGAGGCCGCTGATCTGCTAGGCGTTGCGCGGCAGCGCTCCTAGGCAGAGCAAACAACGGCGCTGTTAGCTGGGCATTACGCCGGCCGGACTGCGACGAGTCGGAAGCTCCACCCAGGCGTCAGAGCAGGCTGAGCTTGTTGGTCCGGTGACTTGGGCGTGGGGCGGGGTGGGTGTTCTGTCAGTGGCGGGAATACGGGCCAGGGCAGCGGATCTGGCTGCCCTCCGATGCTGCCGACGCTGGTTCACTTCAAACCACCGCACGCGTATCCCCTGCTGTCCATCGCAGCGACCTCGATGCCGTTCAGATCCAGCGAGTAGGATCTCGCAATTCGGGAGGGATTTACGAGGGATCGGACAAGGGAGAGGCTCGAACGGGATTTGTGAGGGATTGAGGTCGCAATTTTTTTTGGGGTGAGAAGACAGGCGAAGCGGTACCTAATTAACTTATGAAGGGCGGTGGTGGGTAATTTACTTGAACTTCAGGGGTAATTTTGAAACTTTGAAAAACGTATCAACCATCACCTGAAGCCATATTATATAGTAGAGAAGAGATACATATTTAAAACACTATCGAAATAGAAATGTTCTCTGAACTTGTCAACCTCTGAAAGAAAGAACCAGGGAGTAAAAGTTGATATGATATATTCCTGAGCTTGTTTGATTAATTAACTGGTGGCGTCATCTATAAGAGGCTGCGATGTAGAAGGCGGCTAACCTACACAAACAAGAGCAGATTCTCAGTCCATAATGTGTAGGTATTAATCAAGGTGGGAATTGATGTCCTTACAGATTTGATTAACCATGTGCATGATGGAACATTGAGTCTAAAACATACACCTGAAAGCTAGAGCTAAAATACAGACATATCCAATTTTTGGGGCCAGTTCAACGTAGTGCATGGCATGTCATCTTGTACTACCCGTTTAATTAAGTTTATAGGCTCTTTTCTTATTCTCCTTTTTGGTTTGGGTCATGGAATCATACAAAGACTAGAGGCATCGATCCTCAGTATAGCTACGTGCAGAGCTGAAATAATGCAGATATATACTGCCGGCCGGCCTAAGCATCTAACTATAGGATATAGCTTAGAATCAAATACTTGCGTTACCATCAAGCCATGCCTGCACCAACACGTAAGATTAACCACCCGTTTGACAGGAGAACAGGAGATTTGCTATCCATTTCTGCCGTGCTGACAAAAATAGTTGCCACTTCTCTCAAAACAGGATTTCACCCCGCTGAGTTTTCACCCAGAAAACCTTCGCACCCGCCCGGTACCTCGGACCGCCCATTGACACCGAGACAGGCCTGCCGAACGCGGACTGGTCGCTGCCTTAGACGAAGCACCGCCAACACAAGGATCCCCGCCGCCCGCTCCTCGCCATCCGAGCAGCCAAAGAGAAAGGCCATCACCACCACCACGTCACTCACTCGCCGTAGAGACATCCGCGCAGTCCACCTTTCAGGGCCGCTTCCCCAACATCCACGAGCTCTGGACCAGGATTCTATAAGCAGCTAAGTGCGAGCCAGTCGGGTTAATTAGGCGGGGTAAGCCGGTGACAGAACAAATAGTTGTCACTTCTAGATTAGAGTTATGCGGAATTGCGGTTACACAGACTGCCATGGATTAGAGTTATGATTTAGTCCTATTTAGGTCTTTAAATTGGTTGGATTAGACTTATTGCCCCGTAGGTTTCCTTTGGAAAAAGTGATTTGGTTGCTCTTTTAGCAAGAGTGGATTTCTAGAGTTGCACAGACTGCTAGGAATTGATTACCAAGAGAAAACATGTTGAGATCCCTAGCTCGATACGACGAGGCATGAGAAAATTCCAGGTGTTGGCACTTGATTCAGATAAGTCCTAAGAGAATTCAAACATTCCATCTACACTAGAAAGCTACACCAAATAGTTTGGTTGGTATGAATGCATCAATGCTCAACATATGTGCTGCATTACCTCGAAGCTGAAATATTCTCTGGGGAACCGAAAGATACATTCTTTCTAAAGTGAGTTTGAATTTAATCGATGCCTAAGTAAACTAGTCCCTTCACTAATCAACTAGGAGGCTCATACCTAAAGTAAGTTATCTAGGGTTGCAGAAGTGGGGAGAGGATGTATTCTCTATGTCCCCACTTGCAATGATGATGATGATAAATAATAAACTTCGACTGCCAAAAATATTTGATCTATGCTTAAGCCTAGATAGAGGCAATATATGCCTAGATTCAACTTGGAGCCCAGCTGCATAATAAAAGAAGGCCCTAAAAGAAAATGTTTGCTTCATTTATTAATTTGCAACAATATGAGTAAGCCAAAATATGGCAATCAAATGGGAGAGTTCAAGGCAATGCTTGGATGCTTTGTCAGAGAAAATGGCCATTGCGATTCAGAAGTTAGACAATATACTAACAAAGTAATAGTAAATTATGGTGTTGCGTTATTATTATATTGGCGTTGTTGTTACTATTGTTGTTAGGCAAATACCTCCTAGAACCCCATGTATCTCTGATATTCGAGCAATTTAGTAGAGAAGTTCTTTCCTTTTCTCTCTACTATCTAGTTGGCATACAGATTAACTATAACTATAGGACATGATCTGTGTACATCTTCAATGTAGGGATCTAGATGAAGTGCGCATAGGCATCATGCTTGACAACTTCGATCCTTTATTCATTTTTGGCTGCATGAGCCTATTTCTGAATCAGCATCGTCACTGAATGTGACTCTCGCCCAACTTTTATTGTACATAGGAATAAAAGAGTCCAGAACTAATGACACCTTCCGCACATTTGTAGAAGGGTTTAGCACTGGATACACAGCTGTGTAGTGGTAAGGTAACCGGACAACTCAAATTGTGAATATCGCTCTCCTTTTACAACAAGACAATGTACACCTTTTCTAGAAACCCCCTCTTTTCTCTCCAAATTTTCCGTCGGGAAGTCGAAAAGTAGTGATGGGTGATGAAATCGTCATCTGATCTTAACATGGACATCTAGTCTTGATTTGGCAAATCAAGTATTAATATCTTATGCAGTCACTTTTTTCTAGACCATTCTAAAATCTCTTGTGCATCGTCACTTGCATGGATTATATATTATATACGGGTGACGGAATCATTAGCTTGCAGCTTAGGCCGGCGAGTTGGGGAGTTAGTTCTGGGGTTTGTTTTTAAGGGCCAAACCCAATAGCAACTAGGCCAATTGCGTCAAACTCTCCCCCAAGTTGATCTCTTCATCCCAGCAACTTTACTTGAGTGAGGATGCAGCTGAGATCTTGCGCCATGGAATGACTGAACAATTAAAGGTGCGATGTATCTCAGGCTCCAAGACAGTGATGAAGATATCATTTCTTTCTTGGTGTGTGCGAGTTTGCTTTGGGCATTTGTACGTGTTAGCGTTACGACCTACTTGAAAACGTGTGACAAGTTTAGGGACCACGAGTGCACTATCTATCTTGTATTACCTTTCTTGAAAGTGTGCAATATAATTACTCATGTTGGAAATGACACTTTTTCGCAAGGAATATGGTATACGATGCATAAACTAACTCAGTGAGCCACATTTGTACGATTTAGTTTAAGAATTATCATAGACATGCCAGAGCTGAAATCAACTGAACCACTTGTCTTAGAAAAGAATAAATGAATAATGAAATGGTCACACTGAGTCGATTCTTCTTTTGGAAATGGTGAAGAATACAACCTTCAAAAAAAATACAGTTGATGAATACATAATTTAACCAGATCTTAGAATGGAGGTTTGACATTGGAGCACTGCAGCTACAGCAGCCGTCCAAATATATATCCTCTGCATTATGCACATGAACTCAGCAAAGCAAAGCAAAGCAGGAAGCAGAAACCAAGGAGAACTGGAGACGGTAAAGGCAGGCAGTAAGCATGCCTCCATGTTGACCAATGGCTGGCCGGCATGGTGCTTTATCTGGTCCGGCCACAAGCTCCATGTCAGCGACAACACACAGCACACATATCCTATCTCGCCGCGGTGATACTGATACCATGGGCCAGTGCAGCGCAGCGGGGTTCTGGTGGGGATGAACAACGTCGATGGAGACAGCATTTACAAGGAAGAATCAACCACCCACTGTTGGGACACGTCCCACCCTGGGCCTGGAAGTTCAGGAAGCTTTGCAATGCTTCCATTCAGGTCCTGACAGCTCCAACCACACCCAACTATCCAACCTGCAACTGAAAATAATATACCATCAGAGTTGCTTTCATCTTCTCCACTTCTGCACGCGTGGACGATGATGATCAGGCGAGATCCTGCACATGCCACACTGCTTCTTCTGCAACCGACAAAAATCGAGGTGTCGGTGTTCCTCCTCGCATTTTCTGTTCTCGGGTAAGATGTCACAGTGGTCAGTGTGCCAACCGCCGATGGCTGAAGCATCCTCCTTGAGGTAGATCTTGCACCGTGCCTGTGTGCATACGTTGCTTTCTGTATTGACCAATCGATCTTGGCACGATGATTCATGTGTCTCTATGCTCTTGCCTTTCACCGTGCACGGTTTTGGCATTACGCGCATGTGGCGCGCTGTTCCAGCAAAACTTCAACTGATCCAACAGCAACCTGCAACTTCCTGCCGCAGGATCAGATTTGCTATGAACTATGAACTGTGGGGATGGGGACATATCATGGGAAGGTGGCACCTTTTCTTCGCACTTGCTGCCATTATGGGGAAAACGGGCATCTCTTCAACAACTCCACGCCACTATTCATTTCGCCATGATCACTGTGGTAGACTGTTAGGTCCAGAAAATGATCAGCAGCAGCCCAATAATTCTTCTGGAATCATATATAAAGCTCAAAAAATACATATGTACTAACTTCCTGAAAAGCAGTATCTAAAACTTGTCCCATTGCTGCAACATGTTGCAGAGATGATATACAGGTTGTGTCGTACTATCTATGATCAGAAAAGGCACATAATGGTTAGTCCATTGTGTTGAGCTTTACCTTTTCACAGTACCAGAGCACTGACAGGCTGAGAATCTGGATGGAATGTGTAATGGCAACAGCAATTGTGGGTCAACAGTGGTGGGTAAGCAGCACATGACTGCATCCAAGTATTAGCACATGCACTGGCTTCTTTCCAGCCTTTGGAAGTGTCTTTTCTGTACTGCTGCAGAAATAATGAGCACGGCACCTGCCGAATATAAGCATTCGGCAAGCGTTCATTGTTTCTAAACTCCTCGCTTACCACGACATTATGTAACAGCTTGCGGTGTCCTAGGCACATGAGACAGATACATTCCAATGGAACAAAGCACCCGCGCGGCCAGTTCACGCTGCCCTGGTGAATACAAACTGTTGGTTTAGGCACAAAAGGCTATGTAAACTAAAAGTTCTATTGAAGATAAAGAGTTTTGCTTGGTACCTTGTCCAGGGGTCCTTGTATCAAATGATGACCTGGCAAAACGAAATTAGATGGAAAACCAACAATGTTGCTTAACGAGGAAACGATCCGGCACCTCTTGATTGTGTGCCCATTTGCACACCTAATGTACAGGCTCGCCTGTGTGTCATATAATCTTGAGATCTCTATAATCATCACCCACCTCGTAGTACTTCAAATAGGTTCTAAAATAGCCCCTGAGGACACAGATCAACTTATCCACATGATTGTTGATTCCCGTGTCTATAAAGAATACGACAAAGACAGAATACAAAGTGAAAAAATTCAAAATACATCGAATAGTAATAGGCTCGTGACCACAGAAACTTGCTGGAATTAACTTGCCATGTAAGTGGTTTAACAATGTAAAAGTTACAGTTACCTAAATACGCAACATAAATGACCGAGAGAACATACTGCTTTTCATACAAATGATCAAAGAAAAACAAAGAACTCAAACATGAATGTCTAGAATAAGCCGTACATATATGTGCTTAACTGCATAAATACTCGATTAGACTGCTAGCTTTTGCAACATAACTGTTGATTCCACATGTGCCACCTCTTAAGGCCACAACAAGCGCTATTTTGCTGTGTTTTCGTATAACAATTGAATCATAATTATATAAGGGTAGCTTTTGGTCACGAACATAAAATTCTATGGCACTACTTCCATGTGACAAATTGCTGTTATTTACAACTATTTCCCAAAAGGGGCATATGTTTCTACATTCATTTTGAACATAATGCCTCAGATGATTCATTAGCACCGTTGCCATTACTAGATGCACTGACAGGAAAAAGGACACAACCAGCTAAAATTTAAGAGATAAGTACTAGATTAGGTGATGATGCAATTATACAAGGTCAGTACAGGTAAAATCTCACTATGTTATAGTTCACTGTATCTGGTCATCTACTGCCATTGCTCTCCATGAGGGAATGTTTGGATGCTGGCCTCTTTAAGCTCTTGCTAGAGGTACCTCTATCTGTCCCAAACTTCTTGACTGGGCTTTTTAACGATGATGTGCAGTTTTGTGGATTTTGCTGTCTAATGTTCCTTGTAGAGATTACCGCATCAAGAGCCTTGTGTAATGCTTCTTTAGCAACTTTATAGAGCTCGGAAGATGTTGAGCCCTCTTTTGCGCATTTCATTGCATCATAGCAAAGATCATTGTACCTTGAAGTTGAAGGATCTTCACAGTATCCCCTTAGATCAATGTAGTTATCCAAGGTGACAGTACTTTTTGCATGCTTTGACCAGCGTTTCAAGACATAGGCCTTTGGAAGGAAACGCATTCCTTCGATGATGAAAACTCGAAGAGCATGCCTGCACAAGATTCCACAGCTCTCGAACAAGCAACAACTACAACACACAGTACTTTGATCTGGACTGAAAGAGACAATATGTGCCTCCTCGTCACCATCATCTACTGTCACACGGTACTTGTGTAGCATCCTATCTTCGATCCTCTCTGCATGGTACCCAAAGGACTCAGCAAATTGCTCCTGAAATATATCAAACACTTTCCTAGAATATATTAAACTCGCTTGTTTCTCCACTGGCGAAGCAGTCCTCAGTGCTGGTATTTGGAACATTGTCAGATAATCCGCCTGAGCTTCTTCCGCATGGGAATTACAAATGGCCTGTCCAAGTTGCTGCACAGCCACCTGCAAATGGGCATTGGACGAGAAGTACTTGTCTCTAATCTTTTCAAGATTTTCACAGCTTTGTGGAAGCAGGTTTCTGGCATGAAATGATTTCTTTGTGTATGCAGGTGCCCATTGTTTGCGAATATCATAAGAGAATGTAAATGTTCATTATTTCTAAAGCCATGTTTTACGAGAACTGACTCCCAACATGATTCAAACGATTCTTCTATTCTGCATCCATCAATGCACTTTCTCAGATCAGTTATGAAATGGTCTAGTCCTTGATAAATACTATGCAACTTCTCCTTGACAGTGCCTAATATATGCTTTTCACAGAAAATATGACATGTGTCAGGTAATACCTTGGCAGCTGCAGCTGCGATCTCTTGGTTCAGCTCTGTTACAAAAGAAACAGGAGGCCTCCCATGCATTGCTTCAAGCCATTTTTCAAATAACCATACAAACGACTCTTCAGATTCATCAACAAGTAATGCACAGCCAAAAATAACAGGCTGGACATGATGATTGACACCTGAAAATATGACAATAGGTATATGCTCCTTGTTGCTTCTGGATGCTGTCTCAAACCTAACAGCATCACCAAAATGGTAATAAGCCATCCTAACGCTCGCGTCAGCCCAGAAGATATTGACCATGTGCTCATGCTTGTCAAGCTGCACATCATAGAAAAATGCAGGGTCCTCGGCCTGTGACTTTTTAAGATATTCAAGTAGGCTTTGAGCATCCTCTGGCCCCAAATCATTATACCGGATCTCTCTACGAGGCTGAGCATCTTGGCCATTCAATAGGAGATTCCGTGTGTCACCAAAGTTCTTTGCAATGACAAGTATCTCGCCTTGTGAGCGCACACAGCAAACGCTGCTTGCCGGTGCAGGGTTCAGCTCATGAGTATGCTCTAGGACAAGTTTGGAGATAGTCCAGACATCTTTTTCCTTCCGAATTATCTCAAACTGTGCATCACAACCGTCTCTGAAGAGATCCGAGGACTGCACTCTCTTGGCATCCTCTCCAATGATCTCTCGTCCTGAATGGTAGCGGTGCCTTGAGCACACAAGCTTCAGCATTTTGAGTGACTCGTCTTGCGACTTTCGAGACTGGCGCACACGAGCTTCAAATCCCACACGGACAGCATACGAGTAGTAGAATGTCTTGGCAGACTCAAGGGATTCAAACTCCATCCCAATGTATGGATCAACCACAGTATCGCTTTCAGTGGCTATATAGTGCACTGTGCTCGGCATCCCAACATCATGGGTATGCTCCTTGACAAGCTTGGTGGCAACCCACTTGTTGTCGCCTCTGCGGAGCACCTCAAGCATGGCGCTGCAGCCCTCCCTGATGGAGGCTGGCCTCTTCCTTGTCTTCTTCCCCTCGACAACACGCTTCTCCTTGCTGAATCCTTCCTTTGAGCAAACAAACCTTAGCATGATGATTGACTCGCTGCACTTGGACTTGCGGGAACGAGCAATGCGGACAGAGAACCCGACACGGCCAGCATAAGCAATATAGAAGGTCTTGGCAGCTTCACCCGACTCGAATTCCATCCCCACCCGGGGCTCGAGGCAGGGGTCGGCTTCCACAGGGAACAGCTCCTTGCAGACAGACTGCGGGTGTGACACCACCGCCGCCGCCGGCGGCAGCGACTGCCCTTGTTGGTCGAGAATGTGGACAGTGTGAAGCGCCATCTGGTCGACGCCATGGACATGGGTGCTCACGCCGAGGGAGGCCCAGAAATTGATGCTGTCGTCCTCGAGTTCTACCCCCTGGGGCTCCATCATGGCCTGCCCCCGACCTCCATTACCGTCGCTCTAAATATCCTCCCTCATCTCTTTAGCCCTTCTCTCCACCAGAAGCAAATCAAGAACCAGATGCAGCCGCCACTCTTTGATGCCCAAGCCGAAAACGAAGGAAACAACTGCAGGACTCTATGATGCATCCGCACCTACTGTGAAGAAGAAACAAACCATTCAAGTGCCGCGGAAGCGCGGAGGACGGCTGGACTGACGGAGGGGCGGAGGTCGGAGCCGGGCCTTATGTCGGAGGACGGAGGAGGCGCGGCGGAGGGCCTGAGAGGCACGGCGGAGAGCCTTAGAGGCGCGGCGGCGGGACCGCGGTACGGGCGGCGGCTATTGCCACCGAGAGTGCGGTGGCAGGAGCGAGAGGGGACGGCGCCGTCGCTGGGTGAAGTCGCAGGAGAGAGCTGAGAGGTGAGATTCTTTCCCTTTTTTCCTTCGATTTCTCAGACCAGGGGTATTCTGGTCTTTCGTTTGTTTTTATATAGGGAAAATGTTGGCATTTTTTGCAAAAAGTACGAAGAACCTTCAAATAAACTATAACAGGACCACCTAGCGACGACTAAATGCAACTCGAGCAAGCCGAAGACACGTCGCTGGCCTCGTCCATCCCTCACTGAAGTCAGGTAAAGTATTAGACTAAACAAGCCCTCCGTTTGCCCTAGGCACACTCTCAGCGGGATAATGCAAGCAGTACATTATTCCATTTTCAATATGTCACTTTTGTCTCACCATTTTAAGAAGACACTGGAACTATCTAATAATAAATGAGAGCCCTCCCACCGACGAGGCGCCATGGTCGGTCGCACCTCCAAGGCCACAAGGGTCATTCAAGGCATGACAGACCAGCGGCGGTTTCCCGACGAGTGAAGTGGGGGGCGAAAACTCTAGATCGCTTTCGGACTCCCTTCCTCCCTCCGAGGGACGGTACAAGTTAAAAAAAATTGCAATGTGAAATGTGTTGTTTCGATCGAAGACAAAGTACTAGGCACAAGTATGTAATCCTTCCATACAGACAATTATTTCTCTCTCGTATGTCACTGGTATAGCCATGTTCATTATGTCAATCTCATCGTTACATCCTTTAAATGTCTGAACTTTGTCACTTTCGGATTGAAAATAAAAAGCGGTGGGAAACTCTCGTCTGTCAATCTCGAAAAAAATCACCTTGATTTTTTTGTATCCTATTTTTTTTAGAATAACAGGGAGGCCATCCCCGGTTCCATTGATAAAGCTCAACGAAACCCCGAGCATGGTTTTACAGGGCGAAGAACTGAGACATAAGTTCAAGAAGCTTTTCAGCAAAAGCTTTTTCTACTCTAGAAGTTTTGAACTCAAAGGAAACTACTTATTACAAAAGCAGAAGTCTTTTTCCCCCCTCTTTTGTTTCAGAGCCATGACATAGGAAATAGAAAAGGAAAAACCACCGAGGTCATCGCCTCTATCAGATCGCCTCCATGTCCAGTGTCGATGTGGGAGTGAGCTAGACACTCGCCATCGCCTGCTTCTTCATGTCAGGGGATCTTGGAGTGTCACTTTCATCGCCATCTGAGGGCAGCAGCCTCAGGGGTTCAGCAGGTTGTTCTTCAGCCACTTGCCAGGAGGGAAGGGGATCTCAGTAGGGCCGTGATTCTTGTACAGAAACTTTCCACCGCCGGCAACATCTGATCCTTGAAGATTAATCTCCATCTCTTCAAGGAGGCCAGAATCAGTGTCCACACCTGCTTAGTATCAATCCAGGGAGTTCCATAAAAAATTAGGCTATTCATGTGTTTCCACAAGCTCCAAACGACCACAGAACAAACAGAATTTAACACTGCATGGTTTTTATTGGCTATCCAGTACCTAGCCAGTGAGAGGTAATCTGATCCTAGGTCCTTATTGAAAAAACCAGAGACTACCGGCCAGATCTGCTTAGCTACTATGCAATCAAAGAACAAGATGTATAGATTCTTGCTCAGAACAGAAAATGCAGCATTCAGGTTTGTTCATGTTCCTCTTTTTGAGGTTATCCGTTGTCATGAGCTTGTTATGGGACAGAAGCCACAGGAAAATATGAATTCTGGGGGGACATGTAGTTTCCACACTGCAGGGATGTACATGGGTTGAACCCCACCAAAATTAATGATGGCATAGAAGGAGGAGGTGCTATACACTCCTTTATCACTATATTTCCAGATGAGGGCATCATCCTCATCTGTCAGGATCAAGGAGGATGCAATGCCCTCAATCTCATACCATTTTTGCATCAGATTAGTGTTAAAATTCCTCCTAAAAGTCAGCTTAAGCTGGGAGCCATCCCAAATTTGCTTGACAGCTTTACCTTGTTCATTGCAAAGAACATAGATATCAAAGAATTGAACAGAGAGGGGGGAGGTCCCACACCAGGTGTCCTCCCAGAACCTCACCTTCTCCCCATTTCCTACTTTCCATCTGTATCCAAATTCTACACTTTTTGCCGCCCACAAGAATCCTTTCCAAAAATGAGAAGATCCCAGGGTTTTGCTACAGAAGATGTTGGGGTTATTAGCTTGGTATTTTGCATCTACTATATTTCTCCAAAGCTTCACCTCATCTTGAATATATCGTTTAAGCCAAGATCCTAATAGGCGTAGGTTAACATTGGCTAGGTCTGGGATACCCAGCCCACCGAAGTCTTTCTTCTTGCAAATCAGTTTTCCAGTTTGCTAAATGTAGCTTTCCGTGACCTTCAAAATCATTCCACAAGCAATTAGCCATCTGTGTGTTGATTAAATCTAGTGCCCACTTGGGGAACTTGAAGAAAGATAGCAAGTAAATGGGGGTACTTGCTAGGCAGGCCTTAATCAGGGTCACCCTAGCTGCATATGATAGCAATTTTCCTCTCCATCCAGTAATCCTTTTCAGGATTTTATCAATGAGAGGCTGAATGTCCTCTCTTCTAAGCTTTTCATAATGCAGGGGAATCCCCAGGTATTTAATTGGGAATTTTCCAACCACACATCCTAGGATGTTGGCAAAGGTTTCAGTTTCCTCAGGTTCCATTCCTAAGGTTATCAGCTCACTTTTTGAATAATTGATTCTCATACCAGAGACTTGTTCGAAACAAGTTAGCACCCACTTCAGGTGTGTGGCTAGTGTACTATATTTGGAAGAGAAAAGGATGGTATCATCTGCATATTGAAGGCAGATGACACCACCAGGGAAAAGATCAGAGCAGAGCCCTTTGATCAGATTTGCATTTGCTGCCTTAATCAGCATCCTGGTCAAGACATCTACTACAAGGTTGAAGAGCAGGGAGAGAGAGGGTCCCCCTGTCTCAGCCCTTTCCCATGTGAAAAAAATTCCTACGGTATGGTTCAGTTTAACCCCTACAGGGCCCCCTGAACCACCAGTTTGACTAAGGAGATGAACTTTTGGCCAAAGCCCCTTTTTTCTAGCATTCCTACGGCAAGCAAGTCTCCTTTAATTACTTCCCAGAATTTTTGGTAGAAGAGGAAGGGGAGGCCATCTAGCCCTGGAGCTCCATCTGAGTAGGAGCCAAGAACAGCCTCCTTGATCACGGATTCAGAGAAAGGTTTTTCTAAAATCTCATTCTGTGGGCCCGAGATTTTCTCTTCCTGGAGAAGAAATCTGCCTGGAGGTGGAAGCCAGGATCTTCTTCTTTTTTGAAGAGATCCTTATAGAAGGATGTGGCTAGCTCTAGCATTTCTTTGTCATCAGTAACTGGCCCCTCTGGGCCATCTAGAGAGTGGACTAACATTTTCCTTCTTCTTTGATTAGCTACTGCATGGAAATATGTTGTATTCCTATTTCCTTCTCTGATATCCCTATCTCTAGATCTTTGTTTGGCTTTAACCTCTTCTTTGAGCCAGAGGTTATTCATTTCAGCATAAATCTGTTTTAATCTAGCATGCTCTGTTGGTGAGAGCTCCTCTGTTTCAGCTCTAATATCTAGAGCATCATATTCTTCCATGAGGTCTTTTTTAAAATTTCTAAGCTCAGCTTCAATGTTCTTACTCCACCCTTTACTATTTTTTCTAAATCTTCTGACCTTTTCCTGCCAAATTGTAATGGAGGATGTTCCTTCAGTGGGGAGGGACCAATTGTCACTCACCAGCTGTTTGAACTCATCTTTCATCAACCATCATTTTTCAAACCTATATAAAGGTGGTTTAGGTATGATCTCACACCCAGATTCCCACAGAATGGGGGTGTGGTCACTTCCTAGCCTGGGTAGGAATTGGATGGAAGCTAGAGGGAAGAGCCCATCTAGTTCCACATTGCAAAAGACTCTATCAATGTTTGACATAATAAGGTTGTCTTCCTGGTTATTGGCACAGGTAAATTTTCTACCACTAAGTTTAACTTCCATTAGACTCCAGATTTACACCCAGGCATTAAATTTGTCACTCCATGTATGATCTATGTTACCATTACTCTTATCACTTTGAAATTTACTCTTATCTCTTTGAAATCTGACTAAGTTAAAATCTCCTCCAATGAGGGTGTGCCCACTGTAGTCAATGAGAAGGTTGTGAATCTCTGAAAGGAAATCGTCCTTTCTCTCCTCATATGAAGAACCGTAGACAGTCACTATTCTAATGCAAGTACTAATTTTATTGACATTAACAACTACAAAGACTGAGAGAAATCTGATATCCCAGCTAATGACATCAAAGAGATCTAGGTCTACTCCTACTAAAATGCCTCCAGCAGAGCCATTAGCAGGTAGGAAGTTCCACTGGAAGAATCTATTTCCAACTAGTGATTTTAGATAGCTATCAGTGAAATTTTCCTTCTTGGTTTCTTGGAAGACTATCATACTAGCATGGGACTTATTCAATAAATCAATGATGGCAGTTTTCCTGCCAGGGGCTTGAACCCCTCTTGGGTTCCAGAAACAACAATTCATCTAAACTTGCCTGTCTTGGGGTGCTTCCTCCGTCTATTTTTGTTTTTACCAACTACTGACTATTCTAAAGCATCAGCAAGTTCATCAATGTGACCATCATCCTGCAGATGAGAGGGTCCTACATGATCATCTACCTGGCCATCATCCTTCAGATGAGAGGGTCCTACTTGATCATTTTTAAGCATGTATGATTCAGAAACACTAGAGTGTGCATAAATGACTGAAATATTATCTGATTCTTGAGGTAGCACAACACCCACAGTGTTTGCCATCTCATGAAGTTTGGAACTAGAAAGCACATGGAAAGGGTTGGAATGTGTTATACCTGCCAGTTTGGATGTAGGGATGTGCCTTTCCAGAGTTTTCCTCTTGGATATTTCCTGAGCCATCTCCAGCACTGTCTTGCTCACACCTTTCTCAGCAAGCCTGCTGCTCTGTATTGCTCCCTGGATAGGCCCCCATTTTTGTTTGGGTGCCTGGACATCAGCAGGTGCCTGGACAGGTGCTTCTTCCTCCTCTTTATCAGGGTCTTCATAGAAGAATTCCTCTTCATTTGCTAGCTCCATCTGTTGCAGAAGGTTGATGCAGGAGGAGTCTTCATTATTTTCTTCATTCATCCTGGAGAGTACTTTGTTGAAGGAAGAATCCTCTAGAGGCCTCAAATCACTGGGGCCAATTGCTTGTGATTCAGTGGGAATGAAGGCTGCAGCTATCTCTCTCACATGTTCAGAGAGCTTTCTGGCTGATCCCTGTCTCCCAGTAGAGGCATCTCCAGTTGTTTTTTTTCTGCAGCCCTCTATCTCCTCGAGGTTGTTTGTCAGTATCCATCTCTGATCCTTTATCTGATGGCTTTGGGTCTCCTTCAGAGGCACCATCCCCTTGGTCATAGTGCTGGTCAGGGTCAAGGTGGGTGTTATTGTTGTCTGTAGGCTCCTGCAGTGTGATGTTGCTTGGGCCCTCCACAGCAAAATCTATTTGGAACAGCCCCTGAACTTCAAACACTCTGGCAGAGGGAATTTTGGTGGGGTCTCTACACTTGATCTTCACTCTCACTACCTCATAGAAGCACTTGAACATACTCATCCAATCCACATCTACCAGCACACCAAAAGCAGTAACAAATTGCATGAGGACCTTCCACTTGCACCACAGTGGATTGAGGCCTCTGATTTGCAACCAAACCTCCTGGAGTTCAGCATAGAAATCCAGCTCTTTTGTATCCTATTTTCTTATCCGGGATTTGTGCGTAGTGGCCCTAGTCGGTTGTAGGTGTCCTAGTGGTTCCTTACCTATTTATATTTTTTATTACTTTTTGAATCTTTTGTATTGCTATGGATGATTATTAATAGGTCGGTGAACTTTTTTGCGAAAACAAAAAAAAAACAGAGTTGTCAACAATTTTCACTTAGGCGTGGGAAGCCAAAATGGTGACTAGTCATGTGTCGCTGACTCGTTGGACATTTAAATCGTCTTCGACCCTGCACTCTGCAGTCTCATATGCATGGACTAGTTCTGAACTTGTTTCTGATCAACGGCAAACAAACGTTTTTCCAGTTTTTTCCAGAAACGTGTGGATTTACAGAGTGGCCATGGTTCCTGAACTGCTAGCACTAGCTAAGCTACGTGTCGAGCTCGAGGGGATCATCAGCGGACGACGAGCCAGCGGGCTGCTTCTTCTTCTTGGCCGCCGCCGACGACAACGGCTTGCTCCGGAACGGCCGGCACGCCTTGACGCTCAGGTCGACAGCGGCCGCGAGAGCGAGGAACATGGCGGCGTCCTCCATGCACGTCACGTGCCGCGCGGCGAGCTGCACCAGCGGCGGCCGGCTAATGCTCGCCGCCTCCCCCTGCACGCTGCAGCTCATCACGAACCCGCCGCCCGAGCACGACTGCCCGATGCTCGCCGCGCAGTACGACGACGACGTCTCTGCCGCGCCTGCCTCCTCTGGGGGTAACGACTGCCTGTCCATGTCGATGAAGAATTCCCCGCCCTTGCTGCAGCTCAGGGGCGTCTCCGACACAAGGACGCACGCGTCGCTCTGCTCCGGGAGGAGGTGCAGCCGCAGGCACACGGTGTCCTTATCCTTGCCCGCCTGCGCGCACTCCCGCCACGCCTCCAGCCGGCCCCACGGCTGCCAGCTCTCCGACGATCGTCCCGTCGTGTCGGCGCGCACGATGAGCCACGCCCCAGGGTTGGACCGCGACACCGTGTCGCAGCCAGTCGCCGGCACGAACGGCGTGGCCATGAACGCCGCGGCCACGGCGGAGCCGGACAGGTTGTGGATGGCCACCTTCCAGCCCTTCCTCTCCCTCCTCGTCCCCGCCATCTCCTTCTCCTCGCCGCTGCCGGAGCTCGACCAGTACTGCCCGCCCAAATGATCCGGCTGCGACGGCCTGCCAACACATCAAGAATCAGCAACATCATCGACGAATTCAGTGTTCAGAACTCTTTCAGTCGGATCACAACAGTGCACTCACCGCCTGACGTCGCGGATGAACTTGCAGCTGAAGATGGGCTGCCTGGCCCTGCCATGGAGTTGCACCACCTGCGGGTTCAGCGCCACCTCGTCCTCGAACTGGAAGACGTACCGTGGGTCGGCCTCCACCTTCACCTTCACGTGCAGCTGCCCCTTGCCGACGGCCGTCCAGCCATGGTGAAGCAGCACGGGCTTCCCCTCGCGCCACTCCGGCCCGACCTCCACCCTGACCGCCCCGACCAGCCGCCGCTTCATCCCAGCGAAATACCCACCGCCGCCGCGCCTGCCAACATACACCGCGATCTCGACGTAGGGCGGCTCGGGAGCTCGGAAGCACCCAGGCATCAACAGCGCGTTAAGACCTGGCTCGTCCAGTGAGAAGACGGCGGCGTTCGCGTGCGGGTCGAGGTTGAACTCTGGAGAATTTATCAGAGGCACCGGAGCTGCCTGAACCGGGAAGCCTCGGAGCCGGATCTCGCAGTGGCACGCCTTTCTGGAGCTTGCACCGGGGAGTCTCAGGCCAAGCTGCCCGACCGAGAGCCTCACGTATATCTGGGGATCCATGGAGCGCTGTCACTGGAAATTAACTCTAGCTCCTCCTCCTCCTTCCATGGCTTTGTCCTGAAAGTTTTGCTGTCAGAGTTAAATATGACAGTTCGAAAATGAAAATCTGCAGCTCATTCGTTTAAATTAGGAATAGATATGCTAGGGCAACAAATGACATGCATTTGCTGAATGCTGAGGATTATATTTTTTTGAGAACTAATGCTGATGATTATAGAAATGCCACTACATACTCCTAATTTTCCGTTTCGAGTCTTTTTTCGCACTCGACAGGTTACAAATCATCAATCAAATCCTTCAAAATGCATAAAAATACTATGTTTAACTTCAGCAGGATGCAAAAGTGGGATTCGTGGGACAGTACAAATTAGATGGTCCCACCATTACACTTTACACATCCCTAACTTCAGCATTAATAGCATGATAAGCTAATGACATCGACCACATCATCCATGAAGCTTAACCAATATAAGAGTTAAGTTGTACATTGTGGAGCTTGTAGTTGAGAATGACTAAACAAAGGAGGCGAAATCTCCCGTGGAATTTTGCTTTGCCGCATTTCCTAGTCTACAACTCCGCGTAGTCTAAATCCCTTTTTTCTCAGCTCCAGCTAATTAGCATAGGAATGAAACTTTTTCAAATGATTTTTTCGGCAATCTGTGAACGTCAGTCGTCGCGGTGCCTCGCCACTCTTTTTTTTGTAACCCTACAGATCCTTGACAGAAGTGCCCGAAAATGAATACTGATGCCAGGGGCGGAGCCAGGATTTATACATAGGGGGGCGAAGCGATGACGCTCGCAAACAGACTATTGTATATGAAGATATCAAGTCCAAAATAGAATGGCATATTAGCGTATGTTTGACAATAACATTACATTAATATAAGTTATCTAAAAAATTAACAAAGAAAATTAAGCAAAACCGAAGAAAGTACAGCTTGTGATTTCATATATTGCTCTACTAGTGACATTGGTGGATCTGAATTTTTTAGACCAGGTTCTAGATCAAAATAACGGGCATGAAAAGCAATCTAGCATTCTAAATAACTACAACAGAGTATAGAAAACTAAAATGCATCAGATAAGCAGAACATAATACATGAAGTGTCGTGTGCCTTACAATTAATCCTATGATGAATTTGAGGGACGGTGATTCGATGAGAAGGGTCGCTGACACAACGACGATCAGTAGCGGCTGACGGCAAGCGAGCAACAACGACCAGCGCGGCAGCCGTATTAGCTGCTAGTCGTTTGTACAAGCCATTAGGTAGAGTATACACGGTAACAGGGCTTCATGGGAAACATCACCATGGCGGCGATCGACCTAACTGGGAGGGAAGGGTATACAAGGGAACAAGGCGTAGTACACATGGGCATCTTGCAGATGGGCTTTTGCTACGTTGGGCTTCACTACGTACATAGTACTACATGGATTGCAGCTATATTTGGGGTTAATTACCGTACAGATTACTAATTATCTAGAGCCATTAGCTGATATACTTAGCGTATATACTACTGGTACCTGACATAATATGTTGGGGGGGACTAACCTTTGGGGGGGGGGGGGGGGGGGGGGGGCTGAGATCCCGTGCCTCGCGATGGTCAAGGCACCGAGGAACAGTAACATACCTTGCTGATTTGGTCGTTGGATGGAAAATAGACGGACAAGATTAAAACTGTAGCAGACTGTAGCAGCTCTGTAGCATCTGTACTGTTTGACGACGCTGTAGCAAATACTGTAGCGAATGTTCTGTAGCACCGACCCTGTTCATGTTCATCCATACCATCAATTTTCGATCCAACGACTAGAAAAGGGGGTCAAGGCATGGTACTGTTGACCGGTGCCTTGTCCATGGCAAGGTACTGGATCTCAATCCGTCCATGGCAAGGTACTGGATCTCAATCCATTGGGGGGGGTCCGACTCCTGCTAGCCCCCCCTGGATCCGCCCCTGACTGATGCAGCATGTTCCCCTTTGTTTGACAGATCACTAGTGCAAGCACTAGCTCACTCATCCAACGTCCTTAGGGCATCTCCAGCCGGGGCCCAAAACGGTGCTATTTTTGGACCGCCGCGGCGCGAAACGGCGCGAAATTGGATCCTAGGGGGGCGGGTTTACCAGTCGTGGCCAGACCCAAGTTTCGGCCCAAAAATTCAAAAATTGGCGCGAACTCATTCATATTTAAAAAGAAGGCGAGTTCATTCATATTGGCGCAAACTCGCCGGGATTACAGTGCAGAAATTTAAACTAAAACTTAAAAATGGCGCAAACTCGCCCAACGCGACTAGTTGAGGCCCAGGCTCGCACGGATCGCCTGGCTGTAGTCGTCGTCGTCGGAGCCGTCCTCGCCGCCGGGGGCCTGCTCGGGCCTGCGCCGTCGTCGCCGTGCTGCAGCTTGCTCAGCAGCAGGGCCTGCTGCAAGGCGTCGTCCTCCTCGTCGTCGCTCGGGTCCAGCTTGTAGTACGGGATCTCCGGCGCCACGGGAGGAGGCGGGATGCGGCTGCGGCGGCCCGCATTGGCGGCGGCGGCCCGCTGGCGCTCCTCCGCGCGCCTGCGCTCCAGCTCGGCGAGGGCCACACGCTGGCGTTCCACCTCCGCCTCCACGTAGGAGCGGAGGCTCCAGTCCTCGGCCAATCCGGCATCGCCGGCTGGACGGTGTTGAAGCTCGCCTCCTCCGCCTCCTTCAGGCTGGGCCATTCCTCCTCTTGCTCCGGCTCCTGCTTGGGCTCCTTCTTCGCCTTGACGAGGCGCCGGAGGAAGGAGCGAGGAGGCGACGCCGCGCGGCGCTGGGAGCCGCGGGGAGTGCCGATGCGCAGGGCGCCGCTGCGAATGGGGGCAGGGCGCCCGGAGTTGAGGGTGGGAGGCGTCACGGAGGGGGGGCGTACCGGGAAGAAGCAGGCGTTGATCGGGCGCCGGAGGAGGAGGAGTTGCCCGACGACGACGTCGCCACGCCCATCCGACGCGGTGTCCAGCTTGACCTCCGTGGCGGCATCTCCAGGTCAGGCTGGGCGTTCGGGAATTCCCGAAATTTCGGGACGGGAAATTTGGGAAAAAAAAAGTTCAGGATTCAAGAATGGACTCCCGAATTTTCATGAAAAAATCTGATACCCGATAATTCGGGAACCCGACAATTCGGGATCGGGATCGGGAAATCCTGAAAATCCTGAAGTTTCCCATTAACGACGAGATGCGGCGCAGATCATCACTCGGTGCTGCGGATATTCAACGCGAAGGTCGAGAGGACGCAGATGGAGATGGATGAGCGGTCGATGGAGGCGGCCAAGGCGCGGGACGCCGAGCGCCGCGCACGCGAGGAGTGGCGCGCCGCCATGGTCTTGCTCAGGGTGGAGATAGTTGCGCTTGGGGAGGAGCGAGTCGCGGCGCCATGGTCGTGCTCGGGGAGGCGCTGGGGTGTGGGGAGGTGAGCTGGGCGACGCTGCACTGCGCCGGCGGCTGATCTGCGCAGCGCTGCAGCCGCACGCCCGCACCGGCGTTGTGGCGGCTGGCGGCAGGCTAGGGTCGGGAGGCGAGTGGGCGTGCTTGCTGCGTGCCTGCGTGCACGAGGCGAGGGACCTGGAGCAGGTGGGCTAGGCCTGTCTGTTTTCTTCCGTGCTGGGCCAGTAGGGAATAGGATCAACTGGGCCTTGACCTTTAGTCTATTTATATATTCGGGATAAACGGGATATTCGGGATTCAGCCCTACAATCCTGAATTACCCGAAATAAATTCGGGATTTCGAAACAGCTTCCCGAGAAAACGTTCGGGATTGTCGGGTTCAGGAAATTCGGGATCGGGATCGGGAAATTCGGGAATCGGGTTTCGGGATCGGGAAATATGCCCACCGTGATCTCCAGGCGAGGCTCGTTCCCGCCGACGATGTAGTCGAGCACCTGCTCCAGCCTGCGCCCCTCGCCGCCCCACCACTGCTTGCGGCCGTTGCAGTTGTGGTGACCGTCCACTGGGCCGTTGTTGCCGCGGTCGTCGATGTCCTGTTGGCGGCGGCGTTGGAAGTACGCCGTCCAGAAGGCGTCGTTGCCTTCTGCCCTCCAGCGCGGGTCCGCGGCCTGCTCCTGCGTCAGGCCTTGGCGAACCTCTTCGACGGCGTACTCGAACTCGGCGCCGGAGGGGACGGGGGGCACGGGGACGCCACCCGCGCTGAGCGCCCACGGTCCCTGACCGCCGGAGGCGCCGGGGACGTGCATGTCGGGCGGGCACGGGTACCCGGAGAGGTACAGGGCCCATGCCTCGTGCTTGCGGAGGCTACGGCGGCCAAAGCCGTTAGCGGCGGCGCCGTCGTCGGCCATTGCTGCGAGAGGGAGAGGGAGGCGAGAGAGCAGAAGAAGAGACGGCGAGGGGCTGGCGAGAGGGAGGCGAGAGCTGGTGTGGAGGGACGGCGAGGGGCGGGGGATTTTATAGCACGGCGCGGCCAGGCGAAGGGGCGGTGGTGGTGCGCCATTACTGCGCCGCGTGGCCTCCGATTGGACGTCGAAACGACGCGCGTCGGCCACGCCATTACTCTGGCAGCCTTTGACCGGCGGAAGCACTGGCCGTTGGCCACGCCATTAACGGCGGCAGCCTTTGACCGGCGCGGGAGCCGAGAGGATGAGGACGCGGCCGTTCACGGGCGGTTCTGTTCCGCGCCATTTTCTCCCGCGTCGCTGACAGCGCTGGCCCGCGTCGCCTTTCCGGCCATTTCGCCCCCCCCCCCCCCCCCAGGCCGAACCCAGTGGGCTGGGTTTCGCCTGGGTGCGCTGGCGCTATTTTCCGCCGAAACGGCGCTAACTGGGCTTCTGGGGGGGCGAGTGGTGCGAAAACGGCGCTATTTGGCCGGCGCGGCGCCAAAAAGGCCTCCTAGGGGGCTCTGGGGGGCACGGCTGGAGATGCCCTTAGCTTAAAGAACTAAAAGGAGAAGAAAGAAATAAAAAGAAGCATCTGGTACTTGCAATGATGGAATTGGGTGCTTGGCAATGGCATTAGCGACAGCGACAGTGAGGCACAGGGCTATCTGAAGTATTGAACCTGGAGCTGCACTTGCTAAAGCTTGGACAGTGCCGGTGAGGTGAGGTAGCCCAGCATCAGAATTCTCCCTTGCTTCCATTTGTTTAGCCGAGGACCAAAGCTTTCTTTGTCCAGGCATCGAGAGGATGCTTCCTGGATCATACTTATCACTTACTGCAATATGAGCTTGCACCGAGGGGATACCAAACCTTCTCCCGGCGGCGTGGTGCTCCACCAACATGAGAGGACACCCAGTCCTCCTTCGCCGGGCAAGCCAACGTCGACGCCGACCCAGGAGCACATAAGACCGTGGCATTCGCCTCGCAGACCGCCCCTGCTCGCCTCCTTCTCTAATGCTGCTTCTTTGCAGCAGCAGCAGCTCCCAATGTACAACACCACGCGTGGCAGCCACAGCGACGGCGGCGAGCACAACGGCCGCCATGGCTACCAGCAGCAGCACCGCTGGCACCCGCAGGGGCGCAGGGCGGACCGGTCCGGCTTCTGGCGGTGGACGATGGCAGTGGTGTTCACGGTGCTGGCCATCCTAGTGCTGCTGGGGGCCGTGGCCATCCTGCTGGTGGTGCTGGTGCTGCAGCCCAGGGCGCCGTACCTCGCCGTGATGTCTGCGCGGCTGGACACCCTCGAGTACGACCAGCAAGGGGTGCTCGACGACGCGCAGCTCTCCCTGGACGTCGTCGCCGTCAACGTCAACGCCCACGCCGCCGTGTCCTTCTCGGAGCTGGAGCTGAGGTTCAGCTTCCACGACACGGTGATCGCGATCCTGCGCGCCGACCCGTTCGTGGTGCCGCCCAAGGGCACGTTGCCTCTGGGCTACGTGGCGCCTTCGTCCGCCGTGCCGCTCGACGGCGCCGGGCGCGCCGCCATGGAGACCGCGCTGAACCGCGGCGTGGTGCCGTTCCGGGTGGACGGGCAGGCGAGGACGCGGTTCAAGGTGGGCGGGCTCCTGGCCGTCAAGTACTGGACGCGCCTCGCCTGCGAGATCCGCTTCTTCTGGCCCAACGGCACGGCGCTCAACTTCACCTGCAACTCCAAGGCAAGGTCCCAACACTGACATGACATCGCCATCGCCACGGAGCCAGCTCTGCTTCCAAGTTCTATGTTCTAACCCAATCGAATCCAGTCCATGGATTTCTGGGTGTGGACGTGGTGATCAAGAATAACAGCCAGTATATTTCATTCTTGGGTTCTTACTTTGCTTAGTACAATGGTAGAATATTGATTTCCCTAATGTATGTAATGCATTTATTGATAAAGCAAACACAACTAGTATTTGTATAATTAGATAGGATCATCAATCAGAGTATGTAAACTCATTGTCAAATTCCCAAGTCCAATTTATGTGAAGATTTGGGAGACTTTCATACTTGAACAATAGGATTAGGATGTGTTACGAATGAGCGGTAGTTTGATTCAACGGAATCCCATAGGACTTGTGAAAGATTTCAATCATTAAAAAATTCCTATGTGTTGTTTGATTTGTAGGATAGAATTGTTAGAATTGTTTTTTCATAGGATTGCATTGCACTATATTTTGAAGAAAGAATTATAAACCTCATGTTACAATTATTTTCCTTTTCCTGTGATTCAAACACTTCTCAGTGAAAATTATTGTAGGCTCTAAATCACATGACATTTTTCCTATTTCTAGGATTTGAAAATTATATGGAATCGTAGATGGCCCTTAATGTAAAGAAAGCAAAGCCGAGCCCAATCTTTTCTTCTCCCCCAAAGGACAAAAATGAAGGGGAAAGGATAAAAAGAGACCACCGTTAAAAGAAGGAATCAAAGTGAGGTGACTTGGTCAGAAGTGTCATGTGGTAAATGGGGATTGGGGATGGGGCCCTCTTCTTCTCTTATCTTGATCCTTCTCCTTTCTCCGGCTCCTTTTGTTTTGTTCCACGGTGATCTTCTCTAGGAGGCAAGCAAAAGAGAAGAAAATAGCCCGAACCCAGATCCCAAGAATCTCTCACATCCACTGATTCAGGCTAGAGCCACTCCCTAGCTAGCTCAAATCAGAAACTAAGCAACACGCATAAATACATATAATCAATTTGCGATCGAGAAGAAATTGTGCTGCACCTGTCCTTGATTACGAGCTGGCTCCTACGCCTCGGCTGCTCCTTTTTCTTGCTCCCAAGAAGCAGCAGATCCGTCGAGCACTATAGCAGGCTACAGGCACCTCCTCCTTGTTGATTGGCCGAGCACGCCGGAATCCGCCTCGCCGCAGGCAACCCGTCCGTGATCCCCATCGCCGAATCAATCAACGGGACGCCGATTGATAGGGAGAGAAGCAAGCTGCTGCTAGTAGGAGCAGTAAGCTAGAGAGAGAATGAAAGGAGGGGGAGGAAGACGACGACGACCGCGACCACTCTTATACCCTCCCTCAAAGAAAGATAATCCAATCAGCTTTACTAATCGGTGGAGTGGGCGGATGAGCTGAGATGGATGGGAGCTGCCGAGGAAGCAACCGGGGATTAGCTAGCTTGCTTAAGCGTGCGTGGTTAAGCTACCGAAGAAGCGGCTGATTGGACGGATCATCGACGGAAGTACGTGATGACGGGCTAATCACTGGCGGTGCTGCTAGCTGGACTCCATTGCCGCCACTTGCGGCGCCTCGCTTTCAGACAGCCAGGCGCCGGATAGCAATCGATCGGCTCAAGTCAAAACGGAGGTCGACCAAGCGCAAGCGGGTACTGAGAAGGAAATTATTGAGCGCGTGATTTCGTTTCAGTTGGAGGAAAATTCAGTTTCCTCGATAATCGTGGAAAAATTGAGGTAGGAAAACCTGCAACATAGTCGAAAATATGACAATTCATGTCATGCTTACATGTGTAAAACTGTAAATGCATAACGGAAAACACAACTCAAAAGTCAAGTGACATAATGCTAAAAGAAAAGTAAAGTGATATACTTCTTCCATTACATTTTTTTTTGTCGTGGTTTTAATTCAGCCCAACTAAAAACACAACAAGAACTATGTGCATCCTAATCATGAGGAAATCACTGTACATTTTTTTTTTGAATTTATGAGGCAAAAGATTTGCCCCTATATATTGATTAAGAAGGAGTTAGGGGTTTTAACATTGTTTACAACACCGACCAAAAACCAAAAGTTAGCTAGGGGATTAATCTCCCGGCAAAATAAACTCCAAATGCTTGGCACCCGCTTTGACCCATGTTTGTGCCTCGTCTTTGATCCTCCCCAAAATGAACGAAGGGAGGGTGGATTTGTGCCGGAACACTCTAGCATTGCGCTTGGTCCATAGTTCCCAAGAGATAAGCATTGTGAGGGATGCAATCGCCTTTCTTCTATCGGAGTCATTCATGGTCATGTGAGTCCACCAATCTTGGACACAATTGAAGTTGTCCCAAGAGTTCACATCCAACCATGACAAGTGGAGCCAATCCTTCACAATGCACCAAATGCGCCTAGTGAAACGGCATTGGAACAAGAGGTGAGCGGCCGTCTCTCTCGTTTGCTTGCAAAGAGGGCAAAGATCACAATTTGGCCAACCCCTCCGGCGTAGTCGGTCCGCCGTCCACACCGGTTTTGGATGATAAGCCAAGCGAAGAATTTGCATTTGGGAGGTGCCCACACCTTCCAAACAAGCTTCTTCATGTTGGAGGAGGTGGAGCCTAAGAATTGTGCGTGGTAGGCCGAACTCGTCGTGTAGGCTCCCGTGGAGGACATGGTCCAAGTGATGGCGTCGGGGACATCTTCATCAAGGTGCACTTGTTGTAGAGAGGTCCATAGGGCAACAAATTGTTGTATGTGGGCGAGGGTAACTCCGTCGGTCGTGTTTATTTGGTTTATCCATGCATCATCTTGCATGGCCTTTTGCACACACCATTTTTTCCGCTTTGAGATCAAGTAGATGAGGGGTGCGATGTCGCGCGGCCTCCGTCCGTCCAACCAAGGGGAGTCCCAAAATGGAGCCTTTTGACCGTTACCAATAGTGATTATGGTGCATGCATAGAAAAGGTCATAGTCCTCACTTGTACATGGATTGCCCATACCGATCCATAGCTTAGAGGTGTTCGTCCATTCAAGCCATAGCCAACGTAGTCGAAGAGCCACCCCCAAATCTTTCCGTGTCTAGTATCCCCAAGCCACCAAGCTCGGTTGGACGCACTAGTACAGAACGACACATCGGATACCCCTCTATGGCAACGGCAAGAGTTAGGCGACGGAAAAATGAGCTCCGCGCGCTTCCGCGAGTGCGCACGCGCGCTAGTCGGTCGATGGGCCCGACACAATGGTAACGGAGACTGAAAAGATCTCCGTTGCTCATATATAGGCAACGGAGGAAAGAATATCTCCATTGCTGATATTGCCACATCAGAAACGGAGATCGGTCTATCTCCGTTTCCCATGTGAAGCCACATTAAGCGGTGCCGGTATTAATATCTCCCACTCCAGTACTGTATCTCACTTTCACTCTCAGTCTCACTCTCCCTAGTTCCTAACCCTAGCCGCACACGCTCTCCTCCTACTTCACCCATCGATGGCGAACCCCTCCGGCGCCGACGGAAGTCAGGATGGAGCATCTTCCTCCTCCCACCCTCCGAGGCGCAGCCCGGATCTCCCCTACAACTGGGGCGAGATCCCCGGCGACTGCGGTCGCGAGTTCATTCTGAGCCGTCAAATCCCATCCGGATCCACGGCGGCGGCGGCCACCGACGCCCGGATCTCGTCCTCCTCGGACGATGAGGATGAGGATCTGGAGGTCGGTCTCCTCCTCTCTCGCGCCTCCTTTGAGCGCGAGCGCGCCGAGGGTGTCATTCGGGCGTCTGCGATGCAGAGAGCTATCCGCATCTCCGCCGCCGAGCACGCGATAGAAGCCGCCGAGGAGGCGTTGTTCCAGACGCGGCTCCGGGCGGCCATAGACCGCTCTCTTCTCCCTGGCCAGGGCCCTGGGCCAGATGCGGCGGCGGCAGCGGTGGCGGCGGCGGAGGAGAAGGATGAGGAGAAGGAGGAGGACGCTCCGGTGTTCGAGCAGGATGAGGTCTCCTCTGACGTCTCCTCTGGCAGTGGCTCCGGCGCCGACGCCTGGGACGCAATCCGCGACGGAAACCGACCCCGCCTCGCCTAAGGTAAATGACCGCTCTGTTAGCTACTTATTTAGCTCGGTTTGCTCTGTTAGTTAGCTCCGTTCAGCTATGTATTTGTTATGTTAGCTACTTATTTAGCTCAGTTTGCTTTGTTTAGCTATGTATTTGCTATGTTAGCTACTTATTTAGCTCGGTTTGCTCTGTTAGTTAGCTCTGTTCAGCTATGTATTTGCTATGTTAGCTACTTATTTAGCTCGGTTTACTTTGTTTAGCTATGTATTTGCTATGTTAGCTACTTATTTAGCTCAGTTTGCTCTGTTAGTTAGCTCTGTTCAGCTATGTTAGCTACTTATTTAGCTCGGTTTGCTTTGTTTAGCTATGTATTTGCTATGTTAGCTACTTATTTAGCTCAGTTTGCTCTGTTAGTTAGCTCTGTTCAGCTATGTATTTGCTATGTTAGCTACTTATTTAGCTCAGTTTGCTTTGTTTAGCTATGTATTTGCTATGTTAGCTACTTATTTAGCTCGGTTAGCTCTGTTAGTTAGCTCTGTTCAGCTATGTATTTGATATGTTAGCTACTTATTTAGCTCGGTTTGCTTTGTTTAGCTATGTATTTGCTATGTTAGCTACTTATTTAGCTCGGTTTGCTCTGTTAGTTAGCTCTGTTCAGCTATGTATTTGCTATGTTAGCTACTTATTTAGCTCGGTTTGCTCTGTTCAGCTATGTATTTGCTATGTTAGCTACGTATTTAGCTCGGGTTGCTCTGTTAGTTAACTCTGTTCAGCTATGTTAGCTACTTATTTAGCTTGGTTTGCTCTGTTAGTTAGCTCTTCAGCTATGTATTTAGCTCGGTTTGCTTTGTTTACTGCTTATTGGCTCTGTTTATTAGCTTTGTTTGCTGTTTTTAACAAAAAATATTCGTTGTTTCAAGGGCTTGGTGGATTCTTGGTGACGATGTTGCTGCCGTGAAGACCTAGGAGCGGGGCTCCATACACGGTGCCGTCACCAGGAGCAGTACATTTTGCGCAGCAGGAAAGATAGTAGATGTTCATCTGGCGACCGTGAAGACATAGGAGCAGAGCTCCAGTCACGCGCACTGATGAACTTTTGTAAAGCAGGGCGTACAGGAATACGGTGACGACCGGGCGGCCGTCTAGTCGCATGGAGCGGGGCTCCATCGACGGCACAGCCCGTCACCGTTTTTTTTTCCTGTAACCCTTATTAGAAACGGTTATTAGCAAAACTCCGTGTCTATTGTTAAATACATCATAAACGGTTTATCTCCTCCGTTGCCATTGATGACCCACAAGTATAGGGGATCGCAACAGTCTTCGAGGGAAGTAAAACCCAATTTATTGATTCGACACAAGGGGAGCCAAAGAATACTTGAGAGCCTTAACAGCGGAGTTGTCAATTCAGCTGCACCTGTGAATAGTCTTGCTCGACACAGATTATCAGTAGCAACAGTTTTATAGCAGTAGTAGCGGTGAAATAATAGCAGCAGTAAGTAATACAGCAGTAGTGATTGCAGTAAACAGTAGGATTAAAACACTGTAGGCATAGGGATGGATGAACGGGCGCTGCATGGATAAGATAGCTCATATAATAATCAAGACATAGGCATTGCAGATAATAATGATAAAGCATCCAAGTACTAAGTAAACATAGGCATGTGTTCCGTATATAGTCGTACGTGCTCGCAATGAGAAACTTGTACAACATCTTCTGTCCTACCAGCCGGTGGCAGCCGGGCCTCAAGGGAATCTACTGGTAATTAAGGTACTCCTTTTAATAAAGTACCGGAGCAAAGCATTAACACGCCGTGAACACATGTGATCCTCACATCGCAGCCATTCCCCTCGGCTGTCCCAATTATTGTCACTTTGGGACCGCGGGTTCCGGACAACAATATGTGTATACAACTTGCAGGTATGATCAATAAACAGTGCATATCATTATGAAACAATAACATGTTCAGATCTGAAATCATGGCACTCGGGCCCTAGTGACAAGCATTAAGCTCAACAAGTTGCAACAACATCAATAAGTACTAACAACGGATACTAGGCACCATGCCCTAATGATCTTATAACTTATTACATGAACAATCTCATCCAATCCCTACCATCCCCCTCAGCCTACAGCAGGGAATTACTCACACATGGATGGGGGAAACATGGATGGTCGATGGAGAAGCGTCGGTGATGATGATGGCGATGATCTCCTCCAATTCCCCGTCCCGGCGGAGTGCCAGAACGGAGTTTCTGGTCCCCGAAATAGGTTTCGCGATGGTGGCGGCGTACGGTGATGTTTCTGGATGAAGTGGACGACCCCCTCGCGTTTTAGGTCAGAGAGGGTTAAGTAGTCGAAAGGGGGACTCGGGGAGGTGCCCGAGTCGCCCTCCTCATAGGCTGGCGCGGTGGGCCCCAGGCCGCGCCACCATGTGGTTTGGGCCACTCGTGGCCCATCTCTGCCTCCCCTTCTGGCTCCGTGAGTCTTCTGGTAAAATAGGAGGTTTGCGATCTTTTCTGGTGTTTTTCCCGAAAGTTGACTTTCTGCACAAAAACAAGACACCAGGGCAATTCTGCTGAAAACAGCGTTAGTCCGCATTAGTTGTATTCAAAACACACAAGTTAGAGGTAAAACAATAGCAAAAGTGTTCGGGAAAGTAGATACGTTTTGGACGTATCAACTCCCCCCAAGCTTAGCTTATTGCTTGTCCTCAAGCAATTCAGTTAACAACTGAGTGCGATAAAAGACTTTCACGAACACATTTGCTTCATATGATGCATATATTCTCACTATATGAACAAATGCTTAGGCAATTCAAGATGAGGCAAATGCAAATAATGTCACTCAATAGGCATGTAAACTATGAAAAGATACCAACATACTAATAGCGACAAACATGAAACATATTAATTCACAAGATTGTAATGCTCATAATAGGATATGATAAGATGGTATCTCGCTTGCCCGTTTTTGTACAGCAAAACATAAATGCCCAGGCACCTCTGAAGTTCATGGGAAGACTAGAATCAAAGATATCAAAGATAAAAGCATCAAAGTTATATCACAGTTAACCACATTCTGGGACAAGCACATTACACTAAGAATGACAACTATGCTCTCGAGAAAGTGCTCAAAGAAAGGATGGTGACTCAACATGAAAGTAAAAGATTGGCCCTTCGCAGAGGGAAGCAGGGATTATCATGTGCTAGAGCTTTTTATTTTTAAAACAGAAGCAAAATTGTTTTGGGAAGTGTTTGTTGTTGTCAACGAATGGTAGTGGGTACTCTAACCCCCTTGTCAACCAGACTTTCAAGAGCGGCTCCCATGAAGGACGTTATTTCTACCAGCAAGGTAGATCATCCCTCTTCTCTTTTGTTTACACATGTATTTTAGTTTCATTATGGGTGACACTCCCCCCAACCTTTGCTTGCACAAGCCATGGCTAACCGAATCCTCGGGTGCCTTCCAACATTCACATACCATGGAGGAGTGTCTATTTGCAAATTAAGTTGCTTACTGATAAATCAGGGCAAAACATGTGAAGAGAATTATTGATGAAAGTTATAATTAATTGGGACTGGGCACCCCGTTGCCAGCTCTTTTTGCAAAATTATTGGATAAGCGGATGTATATGCCACTAGTCCATTGGTGAAAGTCTGAATGACAAGATTGAAAGATAAAACACCACATACTTCCTCATGAGCTATAAAACATTGACACAAATTGAGAAGTACTTTGAAGGTTTTAAAGGTAGCACATGAAAATTTACTTGAATGGTTCGAAATGCCATGCATAGGTATTTATGGTGGACACTTTGGAATAACTTGGTTTTCATGGTTTTGGAAGCACGAGCAGCATTCCCGCTCAGTACAAGTGAAGGCTAGCAATAGACTGGGAAGCGACAATCAAGAGAGCAATAACCGTCATAATCATGCTTGCGACAAAATGAAATTAATTGAGACATAAAAGTGATACAAGAACTCTGAGTCAAAATAAATCATCAAGGCTTAATTGACTTTTGTTTTTCAGTCATACGCATGCATGAGCATGTGCCAAGTCAATTCGAATGAATTATTCAGAGGAGGATACCACAATGTCATACCCTCTATGAATAGAACAATGCAAGCAAACATCAACATAACATGCTACCACTATTAATAAATTGGGACCGATCATGAGAGAACAAGAACTACTAAGCATCCACTAAATGACATATACCTCACATGAACCAACTAAGCATGCTCACATAGATGAGTATATGTACAAAAATGAAAACAAATAGAGTTCATACCAGCCTCTCACCCCAACTCGAGTTGTTGTAGATCATCCTTATTGCTTTTTCACTTGTGTTGCTTCGAATGATAAGAATGAAAACCAAGCTCCATCGGAGTCACGGATGGCTGTCCAACTCTGAAAACACTATACAAAACCAAAAAGAAACAACAAATATTTTTGGGTTTTCGAGTTTTTGAAACAAGAGCAAAAAGAAACAAACAATAAAGCAAAATATTTTTGGATTTTTGAATAACAAACCGAATTTTAAAACTAAGCAAACTAATACTGAAACTTAAGAAACAAATGAAGAGAAACAACAGAAATATTTTTGGTCTTTTTGTGTTTTGGAATGCAGCAATAAAAGGTAAACAATTAAAAAGAAAGAAAGAAAGAAAACTGCAACATGGATATACAAAGTATCGACAAGATATGATATGTAAATGAGTGAGATGTCGATATACCTCCCCCCAAGCTTAGGCTTTTGGCCTAAGTGGAGATCAACCCCATGGTGCCCAGGAAGTGGCGCCTCCATAGTACGACGAGGAAGGGCCCTCGTCCTGGTAAGAGCTGGATGACGCTCCAAGGTAAGTGACGGTGTAGCCATCATCAGGTGCTTCTCCCTCCTCCTGGTGCTGCTGGTGAAAGCCTCGCACTCTAAGCTGCTCCTCCAACGCCTCCTTGGAGTACGACCACGGTCTCCTGTGTATAGGGAACAGATCGGCCTGGGGCAAAGGCACTTCATATTCATCCCCGTTAGTAAATAAAACTTTGTAAACAATGTTTCCTAAATGAGAATTAGGTGTGACAAACTGATGGCCTTTCATAGCAGAAATATCAAGTCTGAAAGGGGTTAGCTTCTCATCATTAGGACTAACGGAAAGACCTAGATATGCGATAACTCGTGAAGCAACAATTCCTCCATAAATAGGTCCACTAGCAGCCAAACGGCGAGCAATAAGGGCACCAAGGTTGTAAGCAGTGTTACCATTAAGTGCAGCAGCAAGAAAAGCAAGATGATAATTAGAAATGTTACTGGTGTTTTCCCTACCAAGAATGCTAGTAGCAAGATAATAAACGAAATATCTAATGGCAGGGAATTGGATGTTCCTTATCTTGCCGCGCTGAGCGATGCGGTCATCGTCGTTGGTCACTCCTCGGTAAAGTTCCACAAAGTCTTTGGTGTTCCCTGCAATCTTCTTTGCTGTACCTAAGGAGCAATATCTATGGCAGCACAAAAGTCTCCCAAGTCCATTGTAACAGGCCTGTCATAAATCTTAAATTGGACAGTAGGCGCATAAGATGAATTCACAAATTTAAAACTCTCAACAAAAGTTTTGGTGAGCCAATAATGTTGGTCGCCCTCATCCTGCATATAAGTGGTTAGGCCAACTCTCTGGATAAGGAACATGAAGTCATCAAGCAACCCTGCATTACGCAAAAACTCCATGCATGGAAAGGATGAAGCATTTGGGATTTGGTCATCCCCTCCATCTCCAATGTTCGGTGCAATGACATCCTCATCATAGGAACGCCTAACTCGAGTAGATGCCCTCAAAGGCCTTCTTGCTCTCTGAGAATCCCTTTCAAACACCTCCCCAAAGGTGTGGTTATGCATTTTCCTTTTCTGAAATTTTTTAACAAACATTATAAAAAATGATTTTGAGACATACAAATGAGGGGAACTACTATATGAACTTGCTAGAGGACTAAACATGCATCAAAACTGATTATATCAACATAGAACAAGCATGCATACTCACTTAACAAGTCACCTACAGCAGCAAAATACTCAAGGTATACTTTACTAAACAAAATTCTACTTGGATACATGGAGGAGTCACATACCGAGAGCAATGCCCCAAATCTCAGCAGCTGAGATGGGCTGAACAAAGAGATCGAAATCGCGAGGAAGAACAGCAAAAACTCGAGTGTGAGAGAGAAAAACGAGCTGAGTGATGCAAGAGGAAGAAGTGGTAGGTGGGGGAACTGCTGGAGGGCCAAGGGTGCCCCACCTCAGTGGCTGGCGCGGCCAAGGGGGCAGCCGCGCCACCATGTGGTTTGACCCCATGGTGGGTCCCCTTGGTCAGCACCAGGCACTCCCACGATGCTCTTTGAAAAATAGGACCAATGGTATAATTTTTACAGAGTTTTGAAAACTTTCAATTTGCATGAAATCTGGATATTTAAATTAATAAAACTTGGGCAGAAAAATTATTTTTAAAATTCAAAACAACTAAACTTTTGCAACCTAATTATCACTACAGGAGGTAAAACAAAGTTGAAGAAAGAAATGCTGTTTAGCTCTTTATGTATGCAAATACATTTGATAACAAGGTTGATCAAGTCTTGGCACCAAATAAATTTACATGACACAAATGATTTAAACATCATGAAACACTCATGTTACCTTGTATTGTATTGATATGGATCCAATCATAATGTTTTGATATCCTTCTTGATGATCATATATAGGGCAATCAATACTTCCCACTTTGATAGTTTTAAAATTGGAGATGGTATTGACTCCATAAATCTTGTCAACTTTCTTGGGGAAATAAACAGTATGTTCTTTATCATTAACATTGAAAGTTACTTTTCCTTTATTGCAATCAATAACAGCACCTGCAGTATTTAGAAAAGGTCTTCCAAGAATAATAGACATATTATCATCTTCAGGCATTTCAAGAACAACAAAATCAGTCAAAATTAAACAATTGTTAGCCACTTGAACAGGGACATCCTCACAAATGCCAACAGGAACAGCAGTAGATTTATCAGCCATTTGCAAAGATATATCAGTAGGTATCAATTTATCAAGATAGAGTCTCTTATAGAGAGAAAAAGGCATAACACTAACTCCTGCTCCCAAATCACATAAAGCAGTTCTAACATAATTATTCTTGATGGAGCAAGGGATGGTTGGTATACCTGGATCTCCAAGCTTCTTAGGAACCTTGCCATTGAAAGAATAATTAGCAAGCATAGTAGAAATTTCCTCATTAGGAATTTTCCTCTTGTTAGAAACAATATCTTTCATATACTTTGAGTAAGGAGGCAATTTAATAGCATCAGTCAAAGGAATTTGCAAGAACAAGGGTTTCATCCATTCACAAAATTTATTATAATGTTCTTCTTCCTTTGATTTTAGTTTCTTAGTTGGAAAAGGCATTTGCTTTTGAACCCAAGGTTCCCTTTCATTACCATGTTTCTTAGCAATGAAGTCTTCCTTAGTGTACTTTGTGTTTTTAGTATGCTTTTCAGGTTCCTTTTCACTAACTTCTTTATCAAGAGCATCATTTTTATCCTTATCACTATCAAGTTCATTACCACTTTCAGTTTCAGCATCAGAGATAGATATACTATTAGGATCATTAACAGTTTCAGAGGATTCTACAACATTTTTATGTTTCTTCTTCTTCTTTTTCTTAGAAGGAGAAACTGGATTTTCAGCTAGTTGAGAATCTTGTTCAATTCTTTTAGGGTGTCCCTCAGGATATAAAGGATCCTGAGTATGAGCTCCACTTCTAGTGCTAACATAGACAGGTTTTAATTTTTCTTTAGAAGCATTGGCTAACATGTCTTGTTGCACTTTAGTGAGTTGATCAATTTGAGTTTGAACCATATGGAAATGTTTAATAAGCATCTTAACATCATTGGAGGTTCTCTCCACAATATCATGCAACTTACTAATAGCTTGAGAGTTTTCATGCAAATGATTCTCTACTCTCATATTAAAATTATCTTGCTTAATAACATAATTATCAAATTCATCTAAGCATTGATCAGGTGGTTTAGAGTAGGGAATATCTCCTTCATCGAACCTGTGGAGAGAGTGAACCTCAATTATGGATGGATGAGGAATTGGCTTACACAAATCTTCAATAGGTGGAAGGTTCTTCACATCTTCAGATTTAATACCCTTCTCAATGAGAGTCTTCTTGGCCTCCCTCATTGTTTCATCATTCAATTCAATCATACCTCCCCTCTTCTTTGATATTGGTGTCGGTGTAGGTGTGGGGGTCGGCGCAGGTAGAGTCCAATCATCATAATTCTGGCTGATTTTAGCCAATAATTCTTCAGCTTCTTCAGGGGTTCTTTTCCTGAAAACACAACTAGCACAACTATCCAGATATGCTCTAGATTCAATAGTTAGTCCACTGTAAAATATATCAAGTAGATCATGCTTTTCCAAATCATGTCCAGGCCGAGCTCTGATAAGAGAGCAAAACCTTGTCCATGCCTCTGGAAGTTTCTCTTCATCTTCCTGGTCAAAGTTATAAATTCTCTGCAAAGCATCATGTTGAGCACTAGCAGGGAAATATTTCTGAAAGAAAACATCAAGCAAACCAGTAGGACTAGTAATAGAACCAGGAGACAAGTTGTTATACCAAGCTTTAGCATCATCTTTTAATGAGAAAGGAAAAATCTTAGCAACAAAATAGCTACGCTTCTTAATATCATCAGAAAATAAGCCACTCAAAGTAGAGAGCTCATTCATGTGCTCTACAGCACTTTCACTCTTAGTGCCACAAAAAGGAGTTTTCTCAACAATAGATATATGAGATAAATCAAGAGAAAAATCATAATCCTTATCTTTAATGTTTATAGGAGAAGTGGCAAACTTAGGATCAGGTGACAACTTGTATTTAACAGCATGTTGTGCAAGAAAATTTCTCATATTACTTGCACCAGTAGTAGCATTACATTTATCAATAAAATCATCATCAAGTTCCACATAAGTTTCATCAGGATCATCATCACAAGTATAATCCCTTAACTCAGGTGAATAAACAGGAGTAGTAGGACTTCCATTAGGTGTTCTAGTATTTTCAAGTTGTTTAGACTTAGCAATAGCAGCATCTAAAAGTGGACCTAATGAAATATCTCATCAATCACAGTAGAAGCATCATCAACATTATCAGAGGCAATTTCAGATTCAGCAGTAGTACCAACACGTGAAGATTGTGGTGGTGTAACAAGTTGACTCAATACAGATGGTGAGTCAAGAGCAGCAGAGGTACTAAGTGTCGTACCTTTTCTTGTAGTGGATGGCAATACACGGACCCTCTCATCACGAGCTTTACCCATGATGAATAAATTTCAGCGAGCAATATAGATCACAAGTGAACTCACAAATAAAGCTATGCTCCCCGGCAACGGCGCCAGAAAATAGTCTTGATGACCCACAAGTATAGGGGATCGCAACAGTCTTCGAGGGAAGTAAAACCCAATTTATTGATTCGACACAAGGGGAGCCAAAGAATACTTGAGAGCCTTAACAGCGGAGTTGTCAATTCAGCTGCACCTGTGAATAGTCTTGCTCGACACAGATTATCAGTAGCAACAGTTTTATAGCAGTAGTAGCGGTGAAATAATAGCAGCAGTAAAGACAGCAGTAGTGATTGCAGTAAACAGTAGGATTAAAACACTGTAGGCATAGGGATGGATGAACGGGCGCTGCATGGATAAGATAGCTCATATAATAATCAAGACATAGGCATTGCAGATAATAATGATAAAGCATCCAAGTACTAAGTAAACATAGGCATGTGTTCCGTATATAGTCGTACGTGCTCGCAATGAGAAACTTGTACAACATCTTCTGTCCTACCAGCCGGTGGCAGCCGGGCCTCAAGGGAATCTACTGGTAATTAAGGTACTCCTTTTAATAAAGTACCGGAGCAAAGCATTAACACGCCGTGAACACATGTGATCCTCACATCGCAGCCATTCCCCTCGGCTGTCCCAATTATTGTCACTTTGGGACCGCGGGTTCCGGACAACAATATGTGTATACAACTTGCAGGTATGATCAATAAACAGTGCATATCATTATGAAACAATAACATGTTCAGATCTGAAATCATGGCACTCGGGCCCTAGTGACAAGCATTAAGCTCAACAAGTTGCAACAACATCAATAAGTACTAACAACGGATACTAGGCACCATGCCCTAATGATCTTATAACTTATTACATGAACAATCTCATCCAATCCCTACCATCCCCCTCAGCCTACAGCAGGGAATTACTCACACATGGATGGGGGAAACATGGATGGTCGATGGAGAAGCGTCGGTGATGATGATGGCGATGATCTCCTCCAATTCCCCGTCCCGGCGGAGTGCCAGAACGGAGTTTCTGGTCCCCGAAATAGGTTTCGCGATGGTGGCGGCGTACGGTGATGTTTCTGGATGAAGTGGACGACCCCCTCGCGTTTTAGGTCAGAGAGGGTTAAGTAGTCGAAAGGGGCTCGGGGAGGTGCCCGAGTCGCCCTCCTCATAGGCTGGCGCGGTGGGCCCCAGGCCGCGCCACCATGTGGTTTGGGCCACTCGTGGCCCATCTCTGCCTCCCCTTCTGGCTCCGTGAGTCTTCTGGTAAAATAGGAGGTTTGCGATCTTTTCTGGTGTTTTTCCCGAAAGTTGACTTTCTGCACAAAAACAAGACACCAGGGCAATTCTGCTGAAAACAGCGTTAGTCCGCATTAGTTGTATTCAAAACACACAAGTTAGAGGTAAAACAATAGCAAAAGTGTTCGGGAAAGTAGATACGTTTTGGACGTATCAGCCATTGAGATCTTCACATCAGTGACAGGGTCGGGGACACGGACCTTTCTCCGTTGCCGATGGGGTTTTTGGCCCGTTTCCGATGTGTCGTTCTGTACTAGTGATGACACACCTTTTTCCAATTAACCTTGCACTTGCCACTGGAAACCTTGTCGGAGGCCGCCCAAAGGAAAGAGCGCTCGATATTGGTGACCTTGGTGATGAAACCGGGAGGCAACTTGAGTGAGGTTTGGTGGAAAATGCCTTGGGAGGCCATAACCGACCTAACCAACTCTCTCCTCCCCGCCGAGTTGATATATTTTCCGGCCCACATGGGAACCTTGCCGGCAATCTTATCTTCAAGGTGTTGAAGGTCCACCCTCTTTAGTTGCCAAACGGAGAGCGGTAGTCCAAGATATCGCATGGGGACACCGGTCCTAGAAGTCGGTAAGTCTTGTAGAACATCATCAAAGTCAATGGTGCCACAACGGATGGGAACAACGGATGTCTTTTGCATGTTTGTGCACAATCCCGTGACGTCGCCGAAAGAAGTGAGGATGTGCGCAAGCTTGGTTATTTCTCCCTTGATTGGGGCCATAAAAATGGCGGCGTCATCCGCATAAAGAGAGATCCTAAAGAAAGCCCCGCGCCCCCGGAGGCGGGAGAGGTCGCCTCTCGCCGTGGCAAGCTCTAGAACTTGTTGGAGTGGATCAATCGCGATGTCGAATAGAAGCGGAGAGAGCGGGTCGCCTTGCCTAAGTCCTCTTTCGTGCCCTATGGGGGATGTCGGCACCCCCATTTAGGAGGATCCTTGAAGTGGAAGTGCGGAGAATGGCGGAGATCCAATCAAAAAACCGACTCGGGAAGCCAAGCCGTCTTAGGCGATCAATAAGGTAGTCCCATCGAACGGCGTCGAAAGCTTTGCGGATATCCAACTTGAAGAGGAGCGCCGGGGTCTTGTTGCAGTGAAGTCTTCTAGCAAAGTTTCTCACGAACATGAAGTTATCATGTATGCTTCTATTTTTTATGAATGCGGTTTGGGTGGGAGAGATCAATGTGTTCATGTGAGGAGCTAGCCGGGTAGCCAAAACTTTGGCAATGATTTTGGCGATGGCATGAACCAAGCTATATGTACACATGTATCATAGATGTATTTCGCTTGTTGATATTTGTTTCCACCCTTTGTGATTGTTGAGCTGTAAGAGCATCTCCAGTCGGAGCGCCCAAATGGCCGCCCAAAGGCCTTCCGGACAGGCCCTTTGGGCGCTGTCCGGAAGGCCTGGCACATTTGGGCGCCGTCGCTCCCCACTCGCGCCGCCCAAACCAATAAAAATTTAAATTTAAACTTCGGCGGATTTCATTCAAATACGATTTTTTCATACAAAAGATCTTACATTTCATTGAAATTCATTAAAAACAAACATAATTAAAATCTAAACCTAGATCTAGTTCAAGGGGTAGCACGCCGGGCACCGGCAGTTGGGGCACTCGCCGGCCCATGCGGCGGCGAGAACAAGACCCGGCGGCAGCCGGAGCAGAGGCAGTAGAGGTAGCCGCCGGTGGAGGTGGAGGCGGCGGAGGTGCTGGCGGTGGCGGCGGCGGTGGCGGTGGCGGCTATGTCGGCCTGGATGGCGAGCTGCATGTGGCCGGGATCCCACTCCGGCGTCGGCGGCCAGCTGAAGTCGGAGCCACCATCATCACCATCAGCCTTCTCCGCCGCTTGTTCGTCAGGTTGCGGCGGCGGAGGTTGCGCGCGGCGTTGTTCTGCTCTTGCGCGCCGAGCCTGCTCCATCTCCTCGTAGCGAGCCCTCTCCCGCTCCATGCTCGCCCGCCATTAATAGATGACCAGAAGTTAGGTCGGCCGCCGCTGCGTGGCGTGTCTCACTGCCAGGCGTGATCCGCGCGTCGGAGGCGGCCATTTCGTTGTGTCCGGGGCCTACCCAAGCCGTCCCAAGTTGAGGGCGTGGGCTGGGCGTGCCGGACACAAAACTGGGCCGCGCCGGACCAAAATCAGATTTGGGCGGCACGAGTGGGGAAAAAAGTGTCCGGCACGCCCCAAATGTCTTTGGGCGGCCATTTGGGCGCCCCGACTGGAGATGCTCTAATAAACTGAATTCTAAACTCTGCAATAAAATTGGCTATGTGCAAAGGCGTGGGCAGCAGGCAGGCTTTAACAGGCTGAAGCCTGCCCTGCGATAATGTAATTTTTTTTACTACTACTAATCTCCTCCAAAGAGGCCCATTAGCAAGTAGCAGCTGAGTATTCCAGGATTCAGCCCAGCTCGCACACAGCAATACAACATTCTGTCGAACAGGCGCAGCTCTTCCATTCCACCCGAGCAGAGCAGTAACACGCAACAGAAGCAGAGCAGCCAGAGAGGAGAAGCAGAGACGGAGGCGAGGCGGCCGGCCACGACCGGCGAGGGGGCGACCGGCGAAGCGGAGCGTCGCACGCCCGCACCCGCCCGGCCGCACCAATGGAAGGCGACGCGCGGAGCCGCGGATCGTAGAGGACATATGCCGCGCGAGTATAATGTGATTTCTTAGAGTACATGTTTGTTTACTAGTTTTATCAGAGAGTTTGCTTTGTCCTTTTGTTGTTGCTTCTCTGGTACTGGATGTATTAGTGTGTGATTTGTATGCGTTAACCTTCAAATTTGTGGTATTTTGTCTTAAATAATTTTATGTCTTATATATTGGCTTATTTTCTACGGAAGTAGTCATTTAGTTAGTTGGCGTCAACTTTCAGCCTCCCTGCAAATAATTCCTGGACTCGCCGTTGGCTATGTGTATTGATTAATGTTGAGGTTAAGGTTTAGTTGAAAGTATGACAGTTCGTGGCATGCTTACACGCGTGATGCCTTCCTCGTGGTGGAAAGCACAAGTCAAAATCGAGGGATATACTCCCTTCGTCACATAATTATTGACGTGCTTTTAATTCAGCTGGACTACAAACGCAACAAGAATTATGAAACGGAGGGAGTACCAATTATGTTGACTACGTGCATACTAATCATGCAGAAATCACGTTACACGTGTATCATAGATGTACTTCGCTTGTTGATTTATGTTTTCCACCCTTTGTGATCGTTGTCCTGTAATAGACTGAATACTAAACTAAAATTGTTAACGTAGAGGTTAAGGTTTACCCTGTAAGGAATCGCCATGATGCAATATTTAAAGTTGGGGGAAACTTTTCTGGATAACTGTGGAAAAATGAGGGGGGAAATCACCATGTATGAAAGCCTGCAAATAATCGAAAATATGACAACTCAAGACAAGCAAATGGAAAATGAAATTGTGTCTAAGGTGTTCACGCTTTGACCAAATGCGTGATGCCCTCCTCATAATAGAAAAACAACTCAAAAGTTTAACCCCAATGGAATATAGTGATATACTCCCTCGGTTCTTGATGTATGGTGTATAGTTTTCGGCACGAAAATTAAAGTATGCTCATGGAGAGAAAATTACACCAACTTTAGATAGCGTGGGAAGGAAGAGGAATACAAATGACATACCTAATCATGTCCCTTCAAAATCTGTCCAGGATTTACCTTTTATCGTATATGCATTTCATTGGCTGATTTTTGTTTCCAATTTTAATACTTAAATATGCAATAAAATTGGATATGTATATCCATTGATGCAGACATTAGGGTACACCCCCTTATTAAAAAAATCGCCATGATGCAACTATTTGAGTCAATAAAAGAGTTATTATCGAAGAAAATTAAATCCTAAAATGGTGCTCGAACGAAGGAAAATATTATGGTAAAGTGATCTTATAGGGCTTACAGATTGTGTGCAAATTAGAATTGTGTAACGGCCTAGTTATACATAATTTAGAAAATGTGTAGATGTACACTCCCATTACGGAAAATAAAGTTCGTCGACTTATAAAGCTAATAATTTCTGAAACTCAACGTTTTCTTTAACTATATATCCCACAGTTTGCAACTTGATCGACTTAGAAATAATAGTTCTAAGGCGCCTTATTAATAGCAAATTCTTGAAGAAATTTCTTTTGTCCAAACAACTAAAAGATCTGAAGAAATTGCAGCTTATTCTCGTAATTTCATGACGCAAACGACACTTGTTGGTGAGTGATATGTATGGTCCCTTTTTTTTTGGTGACACGGAACATTATCCCTTCTAGGATAAGACGTCCAGATAGGTATGGAACAAAGGTTGAATTGAGTTTGACACTTTTAACCAGTCTTGAGCACGCTTTGTATTTTCAGATGGGCCTTTGCAAACATTCGAAAGAAGAGAAAACTGAAAAGGTAAAACTAGGCTAGAGCACTGTTATATCCTATCTGGGTTGCTTAAGCTAGGTCTGCCTAAGGATGACTCCAACGGGGCGACCCATCGAGTCCGCGCGCATCCGTTCGTGTCCGCGAGGGCCAAAAACACAGCTCAACGGGGCGACGCAAACGGACCGCGGTCCGTTTTTTGGTCCGCCCCGACCCATTCTTGGACCAAATTTGGGCCACTGATGCGTCGGCCGCGGACGCGAGCGGAGCGCTTTTGTGTCCTGCCCTAGTCCGCCCCTGGCCCGCGCTTGGCCCCCGTGTCAGTGTGATACAACGGTCACCTACCCCACATTAACTGTGGGCGGTGGAGCAGTGGAGCGGTGGAGCTCTTTAAATGTGCTCCGGCCGGCCGAGGCCAAGAGCACAAACCCTAGCTCTCCTCCCCCAACCACGGCGGCCACCACCTCCACTCTCCGGCATGGATCCGCCGCCGCAACATCTAGTCGACCAGGTCGAGCGCGCGCGTCAGAGCGCGCGAGGGCGCCACCGCGGCAGTTTCTCCCGCCGCATGGTGACGAGCCCGGCGTGGGCCGGAATGATTCCGCAGCCGCCGCGGCCGCAGCTGCCGGATCAGGCGAGGAGGGCTCTGCAGGATGCCTACGGGGACGTCTACGACCCCGAGGAGGAAGCCTACGCCGCCGGAGTCGCCGGAGTCGCAGAGGAGGCCATGTCCGCTGCGCGCGCCGTCGCAGACGCGGCAGAGGAGGCCGAGATGGAGCAAACACGTCGCGCGGCGGAGACAGCCAGACGTGCAGCCAGGCGCAAGCGGCAACGCAATGTTGTGGCCGCCGCCAAGGCCGATGCCGCCAAGGCGGCAGGAGCAGGAGGCTCCAACTGATGCCCTATCCCCGCCGGCGGCGCCGCCTATGTGCGGCCAATTTTGGTACAACGCCAGCGGTGCTACGTGTTTCGTAGCGACTAAAGAAGAGATGAGGAGGAGCCAGCTAGTCCGTCGCTGGCCCCGGTCGTGGCGAAGGAAGAGCCAGCAAGTCCATGGCCAAACGGGCGGCTGGCTGGACGTTCCTCAAGGTCGGAGCCCTTGATCTCCCACCTTATTAATTAGATAGTGTAGATTAATGTAGGGAGATGGATCGCCGGCCGGCGTTCACATTAGGCCGACGGCCCGGCTACTCCAAAACCGCGTACGGCCGGCTATATAGTTGCCTCGCCGCGGTCCGCTGCTCATCATCGCACCGATGGCAAACCGGGAAGACGAAGCAGTGGCCGTGCAGGCGGCGCTTGCCGTGCCGAAGGAGGAGGAAGTCGTGCCCGAGGAGGACGCCGCCCGAAGGAGGAGGACGCCGTGCCGAAGGAGGAGGACGCCGTGCCGGAGGAGGAGGAAGTCATGCCGGCTACTCCACCGCGCCCACCTGCTCCGGCGTACAATCCCTGGGAGCCCTGGTCTCCCTGGGAATCTCGGCTCGCCTTGGCAGACCCAAGGTGGGCTCCGGCCGCCGCGGAACCAGAAACGGCAGTGGCGCCAGAGTACGTGCCGGGATCTCCACCGCCACCCCCCGGCCATCGATGCGCCGGCTACTCCACCACCACCACCGGAGGAGGACGACGACGAGGAGAAGGCCTAGATTATAGGTCGTATTTTATTATAAATTCCCAATGTAAATCTCCAAAATTCTATGTTTTAATGAATATTGGAAGAACAAAAAAGTTGTCCGGACTGGATGCGTCGGGCCGTTGGGGCCAGTGGCTGGAAAGGGGCGGACCTGGGCCGGACGCGCGTCCTGTAGCCGACGCAAACGGACCAAACGCGGACCAAACGCGCGTCCGTTTGCGTCGCCCGCGCGAAATACTTTACTTGTACTGCCGGTGTTCTGAAACTGAGATCACAATGTCCGCGTGTTCAGCAGAAAGCCAACACGATGGGCATGAAGGGCAGGCGCAACAGAAAGCCAGGGCACAGATGCCACTGCTCTGAACTTCTTTTTTGTGTTATAGTACTAAACTCCTTTCCCAAAATACAACGGCTATAAATTTACACCTCGACCTGAACTAAACCAGACAGTTTCACTGCCTACATCTAGGTTCTGAATAGTTACTGGCTAGCACCACTTCCCTGATATTAGTATTTTCAGTGTTGTAGTGCAGGCACTAAAAGTGAGGATTGGAGGAAAACAACCTGGTGTGGTTATCTTCAGCTTGCTTTTCTCCAAGTCGATTGCCTGGTCATTTGGGTGCTTCTACGCAAATTCAAAGATCATACATTGATATATGTATATCATACATGTGCGACTTTTTTTTTTTTTTAAACTGAACCTGGATTAATAGTATGAAATATACATCGGTAATAATCTGGAAACATCCAGACCCCAAATACAGAGAACACCCGAGAAAACAAGAAAATACAGACGCAACCCTGGGCGTTTCTGCAGCTCCAAATCCGCCGCCGTCCATGTCGTCGTCGCCGCGCCGGAGTTGACGAGGAGAAGAAAGACGGCCGCTGTGTCACCTGCTCCAGTCGATCGGAAACATGAGTTCCTTTGAAGTCGCCGCATGTACCGCTTGCTGCGCACAGCAAAACCTTGGCGTCGAAGAAAGCACATCGGCGGGGGGCTCGCCCCGGCTTGAGCAGGCTGTCGAGCCGTAGCAACCATTGGAAGCCACCAACGAAGCTCGCAAGAAGATGAGCAAAGGGGAAACCACATCGGCCACCAGATCCAGCAAAAAGCCACCTTACTCCGCCACCACGACGGCTTGCTCGGTGACATCGAAGAAGACCGAACTTATTTGAAGAAGATCCCGGCTCCGCTTCCTCCATCTTTCCGCCGCACCATACGACCATCGCCGGAGAAAACTTCGCCTCTCGCCACAAGACACAGCTCGGATGCGTCAACAGCAGCAAGCTCCACATCGATGCGCAGCTCCTCCTCCCCCCCTCGCCACCGCGGCCGTCCAGGAGAAGAAAAATAGCACACAGAGGGAGAAGATCGAGGCGCTTATTGAAGGAAGTCGCCGATGAACCAGCTCCACCTTTCCTCCACCTTGAAGGCTTAGTGGAGCACGGATCTTCGGCGAGCTCGACGCCGCGCCTCTGCGTCAGAGCTGCAAACCTCCGGGGAAGACGGAACGGGACATCCGCCACGAAACCTAATCTACAAGCTATTGTACTACTCCCTCCGATCCGGAAAGAGGGTCGGAGGTTATACGTATGATTTGTGCTACATACGCTGCTTTCTCACGAATGTTTTTACGGACCAGAGGGAGTACTAAACGAAAGGGGCCGGCACCCTAAACCATCCCAACACCAGCCGGCGCGAGCGCCGACGGCGAGGGAGGCCGGATCTGGAAGGCGAAGGTGGCTTGCTCTCAAGAAGAAGAGGGAGAGGAAAGGAGAGGATTGCTTCTAGAGAAGTGTCTGAACGTGCGCTTCCATACATGTGCGACTTGAAGTGAGAGTTAGATGGATTTGAACCACATTCTCCACCCTCCGTCTTCCTCTTTCTTCCCCTTCCTCTGCTCTCGCTTGCTACTGTTCCTGTTGAGAGTCGATCTCTGATTACCGGGCCGATCTGGCCTCTCCGCCGGAATAGCTGGCCGGAGTTGGTGCTGGTGAGGTGCCGGAGCTCTGTATATAGTAGATCTAGACTAGTTTGAGTGTCTGCCTCTATGGCGTTTGTCTGGCGTATGCCGTCCTTCCTTTCTTTGCGCCTGGCGTGGTCGTCCGCGGGCGGCGATCAAAGCCTGGAGATGCTCTGCTGCGGTTTCTGTCCATGGTGGATGGGGAGGTGGTGGGGCGGATCTGAAGGCGCTTCTCTGAATAAGCTCGGTCTGGATCTTCTCGCTCTGTGCACTGCTCTTACTGCTCCTGGCCGGCCTCGGTGGCGAGGGGGGGAGGAAGGGTGTTGTGCCGATGAGGAGCTTGCTGCCGCGCCTGAGCGGCGTCCTGTGGTGGGCGGTGAAGGATTTTCCAGCGGTGGCTGCATGGGGCGGCGGAAAGCTGGAGATGCTGGAGCCGGGATCTTCTTCGAATAAGCTCGGGTTTCGTCGTTGCTTCCGTGCAGGTCGTCGCGGTGGCGGAGCACGGTGGCTTTTTGCTGGATCTGGTGCCAGAAGCAGTGTCCCCTTTGCTGGTTTACGTGCGAGCTCTTGGTGGCCTTCAATGGCTGCTACAGCTCCTCATCCTGCTCGAGGCGGGGGGCGGAGCCGGGGCGAGCCCCCCGCCGATGTCCTATCTTCGACGCCAAGTTCTTGCTGTGTGCAGCGAGAGACACATGCGGCGACTTCAACGGAACTTGTTTCCAAACGACTGGAGCAGGTGTCTTAGCGGCCGTTCTTCTTCTACTCGTCATCTCCGGTGCGGCGACGACGACATGGACGGCGGCGGAATTGCAGATGCAAAAGAGCCCAGGGTGTGTGCGTGTTTTCTTTTTTCTCTGGGTGTTTTCTGTATTTGGGGTCTGGAGGTTTCCAGTGTACTGCAGATGTATTCCTTGAATTATTAATCCAGATGCAGTTTTCAAAAAAAAAGATGGATTTGAACCACTGACGGAGGAGGATGGCAGGGTTCAGTTTCCTCGAATATCTCACTTTGAATGGTCCATCTGGCAAATGCTTCCTCCAGACACACAGTTTCCACCTCACAACATTTAAGACTTTTAGGTAATGGCCAACCACCTATGTGAAGTAACTAACCCCATATTTGGAAGTTAAATGTCTCTGATGCCATTATGTCAAGATGAAAAACATACATTTGCTAGCAAATCCTCGAACCCAGGCCATGTGTACAAGTGGAAAAGGAATGAAGACAACTGCTAAGAATATTTCGTAGTTGGAAAAACAAATTAAATGGTACTACAGTAACTGATGGCAGAAGAAAGGAACTAGGCACCTCACTGGATGGCGGCTGGTGCATTCATAGAAAAACTTCAGATAATCTCTCTGATGTCTGATCACAGAGGGAAAACAGGACACATGAAAGCGACGAGGGGATTAACAGAGTTGTATGTTCTCCTTAGGACATAATTGCTGTGACAGACCACATCCTGTTCACAAACTCTGCCTGGAATACGCCTACAGCTATATAACGAATGCATGCTTCAACAAAACCTACTGCATCTTGACCAGCCCACAGCTCGGTGCCTCCGATGAAGTCGCCGAATGCGGAAGCCAGTCTTTCGCACAAACAAGCGCCTCCACAATTTCCGGACGAAGCGAGCTTCTGTAGTCATCCAGCATCCGGATTCCTGTCACTGCAGAAAATATAGAGCTACCAGTGGTCACCGTGGACATTGGGATTGCCAAGATATCCCGCGCCATCTTCGATAGCGTTGGAAACCTGAGAGTGTTAAGCTTCCACCAGTTCAGAATGTCAAACTCTTGGACACGAGGGGTGAGGGATTCATCCAGGTACTGCTCTAGTTCAGACTTCGAGGACTGGGTTGTAGCAATCTCAGAGAGATACATATCAAAGTCATCAGCAGTGGAAGGTGGAGTTGCTTGAGTACTGTTCCCATTGGTTGCAGCTTGTTCAACATAGGCCGGTGTTAAGGGGAGCGGCTGTGCTACATACTCCTTATAAAGCTCATGCACTGAATCATTTACCACCTTAACATACTTCGCTGCATCGACGCCATAAATTTTCGAGTAACTGAACTCAACAAGCTTCATCTTAAAACGTGGATCCATCACAACAGCAACAGCTAACACGAGGTTGCAATCTTTCCAGTACTTGTCAAAAGTCTCATGCATATCTTTAGCGATGCTGCTGACATCTGGATCTTCATGTGCTATGGCATTTGCCAGCTCCAACTGAAGTTTCCAAGCTTCATGGAAAAACATGTCTGAAGTTGGGTTTGCTACCGCCATGATGCTATGCGCCGAGTCATACAGCAACTTCAAAAAATTGCTGGCGGCCTCAACTCTTTTCCAGTCCTCAGCTGAAGGTGCTTCATTGTAGTTATCATCACATGTTTCTAGTGTAGTGAAAGCCTGCTTATAATCCAAGGCAGCCAGGAGCATCAGATATGTGGTGTTCCACTGGGTTGTAACATCCAGACAAAGGGTCTTGGTACTGGGGATCTCCAGCTGCAGAGCAATCTCAGCAAACTTTTCTTCACGACTATGAGAAGCTTTAATAAACTTTATGCTTTCGCGGATACTGTAGATAACACCATGGATGGAAGCAATGACATCCTGTGCAGCTGCATTCAGGACACGGGCATAGCACCTCACAACAAATAGCTGGCCCTTAAGCATGATGTCGTTCTTACTGGAGAGATGATCCCTCAGATTTGCACTGTAGATATCATGAGATGAGCAATCATTATCCAATGTGATGGTGAATAGCTTCTCCTTCATACCCCAGTCAGGAAGGCATCTGCCGATAGTTTCACTAACTGCATTCTGTGAATGAGGAGAAGACACCATCATGAAGTTAAGCATTCTACGATGCACTTTCCACTCTGCGTCGATAAACTGCGCTGCAAGTGAAACATAGCCAAGAGTCTGACTAGTTGTCCACAATCCTATGGTGAGGCTCATCCTTCCTGGCAAGGTGCTCAATGCTTGCAACAGTTTATCTTTTTCTTTCTGATAAACAGCATAGACCTCTTCCTCCATTGTATCAATGTCCGCAGCCCTGAAGCGCGGCTGCAGACTCTCGGTAAAAGCAGTGAAGGCTGACTGCTGAAAAATATCAAGTCGGTAGTCATGTAATATGATGAGCTTCGCTAGATACAGGCTGCTACGGTCTTGATCAAATGTTGCATTTGCAAAGCCAGTGTATCTGTAACACCTCTTAGAAGGACGTCCTATGGTACCCTCACCATCATTGTCAGCCACTCCTGCTGGAAACAATGCCACCTTCTTCTCTTGGTTTTTGATAACAGGACACGAACCAAGCTGGATGTGCCGTTTGAGATGGCTAGTACCTGCAATTTTCGTGCCAGAACTGTATGCAAAGGTTCCTTTGCATAGGTTGCAGCATGCACGTTGGCACTGGTTATCCCCAGGCACAGGTTCGATGGTGAAGTGCTCCCAGACAAGTGACTTCTTTCTCCGACGTCTTGAGGTTGGTGGGCTCACATCAGCACTGACCAACTCATCATCATGCGCCATCTCATCACCATCGGCCATGTCGTTAATTTGAACCATCTCGTTACACTGGATCATGTCATTGACTTGAATAACACCATTACCATGGATCATCTCGCTACCACCGACCATCTCATCATGGACCAGCCCACTTCCTTGAGCAATCTCGTCACCATGAACCATCTTGGTCTCTTGAACCATATCGGCACCATGGATCAGCTCACTAGAATGAATCATTTCACTCTCATGGATCATCTCATTGCCAATGATCATCTCACTGTCATGCACCATTGCATTGTCATTGCCGTTTGGTTCACCCATGCCAAGGAAAATTGTCTGATCAAATACAAAAGCCTGCCAATTTAGAATGATTGATCAAAATCATGGCAGATCTAATATGGTCAAATTCAAACACTTTGATCATAAACAAGCCTGATTTAAACTTAATTAAAGGTGAAAACTTCAGAGATACAAAAAATGAATTTTACATATATAAAATTTGTGATGCTAGAACGCTACCAGCAAAACGAACAAAAATCCACTTCAAGTTAAATGTTTACGATTTCAAGGCGAGCAGAATTTGCTGAAACAAATTGTCAATATGATGATAACATCTTCAGTCGTCAGTATTTCTCCTAGCAGTCTCTGTACTTTTTTTTAATGTGTTCAGAGACAACACGAGAATGAATATACCTCCCCGGAGAAAATAGTATGCATATATCATGAAAATAAAATGAAAAAACAGAAGGTGGATCTACTGAAAGTTAAGGCAGAAAAATTCTGGAAGCATTAAATTTTCTAAAGAACCATAACAGAAAATAGGATGTAAGGCCTATTGGACAACCTAGAACACAAGCTCAAACGATAAGCTTCTGAATTTGCTTCAACACTACTGAAAATCTCCAAGATGGAGTTCTATGGTGTTAATTTATGATCAGTGAAGCACTGGATAAAAGTGACAGGTATATTTTATATTGCTAGGTGTATACAAGCTAAGTGTGTACAATCATAGTAAGCTAATATAATCTAGAAAAAAAATTCCACTCGTTAAGAACTACATTTATTTAGATCCTTAAACTTGACTTGAGGTTCAAGGAGTACTGAAGGAAAACCCATATGATAAATCTCACTTATTTTCACATCTCAGACAAGAAACAGCTACAGAAATTTAAATTAATATTCTACGAAGTATCTAATGATGTAACTAGAAACTACAGACTAATTTGATTTCTTTCTAGTGTGTTGCCGGCCGGCCATAGTAAAAAAACCAAAATGCTTATAAGCACATCATATAAATTAATATATCCTGACAGAGCATATTATTCAGCAAAATGGTTATTGGGCAGCAATTTTAGGGAAAGAACGCCACACGCTAATTAAGTTTCTCCATAATGACTGATGCAAACATAGTTGGCAGCTGCAGTCACTGATTAACTGACAGAAAAAACCGTTAGTCCACGACGCAGTTCGTGACAACAGCTCAGTGTTCTTACTCCTTGTGAATGCCGACCTAAGTTCATTGGCATAAGAAGGGTACAACAATCCAAATAACACTCCATTGGTTGGTGAAACACAGAACTTCAAATTCACACGTAGCTACATGGTTTGAGCTAAGAAGCTTCGAAACACTAGTACATTACCACAAAACCTTTTCGCTCTTACTTATGCATTCATGAAAGCTTGCAAATTGAATTATGCAGGACTCCACCGCCCGCCAAATCAAGAATCCCCCTACAGACCAGGTCCCCCAACAAAAACTCCATTCACGGCGTCTCTTCAGATGACGAACTATCTATCTCTGTAGACCAGGTTCCCCAACAAAACTACAGCCATGGCATCTCTCAGATGACGATTATAACTCAAGCCACCCACTTTAATAAAAAAGTAACAAGTCATATTTCTGCTCAAACGAAGAAAAAAAAAACCACAGAAAGCACGAACAATGCCAAGTACCATAATCACGAACAGCTCAGAGCAAGCGACGACAGCGCCGAGGCGTCTCTCAGGTGACAAATTATAACTTAAGCCACCCACTTTAACAAAAAAAAATACAGGTCAAATTGCTGCTAAAATCACGAACAACTCAGCGCGAGCGACGACAGCGCCGAGGGGGTTCTAAAAGCGGAGCGGTACCACATTCGTTACCCCCGCCGACAAAACCTCTACCCTGCGCAAACCCTAGACGAATCCGATCTTCCGGGAGAGGAAGAAACTAAACCCGAGGCGCGCGCAGCGCAGGAGACGACGACGACGGGCCATGGACGGGGATGAGGGAGTGGAAGGAAGAAAGGCTTTGGGAACTTACAGGTGGAGGTGGTGGCGATGTGGACGGACGGACCCAGCTAGGGCTCGGCCCAAGGAGGGGGCACCAAGGCCGAGCGAGGCGGCGGAGCAGATCTGGCTTTGTTTTGGGGGAGGAAGAGACGAGGAGGGCTGCGGTGTTGCGGAGACACGCTTTTAATTGGGCTCACGGCTCGTGGCTCATCGCGTCTAGGGTTCGCTCGTGACGATGACGCGAGCGACTGGGCGGGCCCGCGCGTGGATCGGGCGGAATCTTTGAGTGCTCTTCTCCGGAAAATGCTGTTTTTTTTTTTTGCAATGAGGCATTTATTCTTTGTTGATCATCATCAAGTTATCCCCATCCTTCGTAGTTTCAATCACATGTGCACAACTCGTTTTAAGGATAAAATGATTGTTTCCTATATGTTGGGATAATGTCAAACCTTTTATGAAAGCATATGCTTCAGCCACGGGGTGCATCTACAACATATGAGGTAAAAAAACTGAGGTTGCACTGCTCCGTATGGTCACGAATAACAACCCCAAATGGATTTGGGTCCGGTTTCCTCTTCTAAACTGGATCAATTCTTTCTTCTAATAATGCAATGGCAGCGGTTACAGTCAAAATAACAACCCCAGTAGCTCCTTTACCAACGTCCAAATCAAGTGCATTGATCATCGACCTTGCCACCTTCTCTTGGTTGTACTTTGCCCTTGGCACCCTTGCACATAAATAATTTGGTTCACTAAAAAGTCTCTAAATTTTGTTAGATAACATTGCCATATTAATATGTAAGTCTGTTTTTTCTCGTTGTTCGTAACGGATTTTTCGTATTTGATCTCGATACCAGGGTTAGCGGTATGTTTATATTTATTTTATTATCCACTCCAAAATTTATTTTATTTTCAGGTTTTCTAAAATAGAATGACAAACATGCGTGAACTACTTGGATGCACACAAGTAAAAAAAAATTAGCTCTTGTGAGAAAAACTACTTTCTTAATACCCACTATAGTACAACGAGATGCATATGCTCAACAAGTTTTTAAGACCGAAGTTGTAGGTTCATAAGATTGGCGAAGTCAAACATGTATCTCTTGGATAAACAGATTTTATAGTAAAAAATATGACCAAAATTTCAATCATGGATAAATCGGATTCTAATGTGAACAAAAAACCACGACAATCATCTCTAAAAATTAGCCTCGCAACAGTTATCTTCTACATCATGTACCTATCATACCGTCCACTACACCACAGTTAATTAATTACGCAACATAGTGACCTTAAAGATACTAAAAATATACTGCTCTCCGTATCAAAATATAAGACTTCACATTAACCTTGCACTAAAATATGTCTACGGAGGGAGTATATTTTCTTAAATGCATTCAAAAGGTGTTTATCAAATAGGGTACGAAGATTTATTTACGGCACTTTAAAAAGTGTCTTTAAAAATGATTTTTTGACAATTTTGGAAAACCTTAAAAATATGTTTGTAGGCACTTTGTCTCTTAGATTATAATTTGAGTCACTATTGAGAAAAAACACTCATATTTTTTTTGGCAGGTGTAAGTAATGCCTCAAAAAACATCTATAGGCACTTTGAAAAAGGGCCTCCAAGATTTTTTTCTAAGAATTTTATAAGATTATACCAGAAAAGAGTAAAGTAATTATGCAATAATGCACCTATAAACAATTGTATTTTGTATGCAGTTTAAAAATGTCTCTAAAAATCATATTTTTACAGGAGTAACTTACAAGTGTCCCTAAATATATTTTAGGCGCTTTTCAAAAGCACCTCCACGAAAGTGTCCCTATAAATAAACCGTGACAGAGCAACCGGGGACCAAAATCCTCCAACATAGCAAGAACTAGCGAGGATTGCGATGCTCTAAGACAACTCCTTAACAAAGAAATCACTTCATACGTATGTACATGGAACTATCCTGCATGGTTCAATCTTTCTTTAAAACAAAGATTCAGGACAAACTTCTTGCTCTATTTGATCAAGCTACGAGACATATATTTATACACTATACAGAATACTTATAAGGCTTCCGAAGAAAATGTGGCCTTGATAACGCAGGCATTGGCGTACTTTGATCATGCCTGCCTATTGTCACAAAATGTACAGGTATGTTTATCTGCAGGTGAGTGGCAGTAGAAGCCTTTTCAAGGATGTACCCTATGTTGACGTTCCCTCTTTTAAAGTATATACAACCACTGCATGTGTGGATTCAATCCGACTAGAACACAAAAAACACCTCAGCTCAGTAGTCGTCTAGCAGCGCGTCCAGTTTTTTCCTCCTCGCAGAGTGTTTCAGCTTCTCCATAGCGATGAGCCCTACTTGCCTCACCCGCTCTCTTGACAACCCGAACCTGAAGGTTGTTTCAAAGGCCAGGATTAGAATATCACTCAAGAGAATATTCTCCCTGAATAATGTGCTTCGGTAATGGTTATGTTGATGTCTTGATGATATGCACTATATATCATGAAATTTCAAAGAATTTTTAGGTCAAGAAGTAGTGCTTACTGTCTGCTGATATCCTCCCATGTATGGCATTGTTTCCCTATACCATGATATAACCGAATAATATCCCTTTCGCGTTCTGTGAGTGCCGAGTTTAGAAGCTTGTTGACTTCCTCCTGGTATCAGCAGAGTGGTTAAGTTAAAACATATTTGATAACAAATTATGAGGTTCCTATTCCAATTCAACAACAATAAGGTTTACCTTGAGATACCACTCCTCAAATCCATGCCATGGATCATTCGCAACATTTTGATCCTCTATATACTGATAACAAGGGTAAAAAGAAATAAAACTTAGTTTAGAGAAATATATAGAGTTCAAAATGGGTGGTATTATATGTGTGGTTGTATAAAAGCTTACGCTATGGAGTGTATCTCCAGGTAGTCCGTTCATTGAGGGGAATGCCTGTTGATCCAATGAAAGAACCTTGTTCACAGCCTGCATTTTCAAACATAAAAATGGTTTGTTAGAAATGCAAATATGTAAAAAGGCTAAAAGAGAGAACCCAGATCTGTTAAATTAAAGATGTACATACCTCTGTAGCATTGTGTACTTTCTTTTCCGATATATTGAGTGACACTGCGATGTTCTGAGGACAATGAAAAGAAGTCATGGCAAACATTAGATTGTGAATAACAAAACAACATTGTGCAAACACACTAAACAATGCAACTTGAAACGCTTAACACAAACAATACTAGCAAAAATTAAGAATAAACATTTCTTGATACAAACATGAATGCCATTGTTTTCAAATATTAGAAAAGAAAAATCATAAAGGTAGTTTGCCTTACCTCTGTTGTAGGAGAAATTCCTTGGTCTTCCAACGCATACTTTGCACCACGAATTGCGATCAGCCTCTCATGGAGGTAAGTAGGGAGCCTGAATGTTTTTGAGTTCTCTGCCAATGCTCTTGAAACACCCTGGTAGCAAGCAAATTAATGAATGAATAAGGAGTGCAGCAAACCTTCCATGTTAGATTCTCTGATTAGTACTTATGAGATCTTTACCTGACGAATCCACCAGTAGACATAAGTAGAAATTCTGAAGCCCCTCGACGCATCGAACTTTTCGATCCCACGGAGTAGCCCTATCAGACCACCCTGCATCACCAACCAAAATGCCAAAATGTTACATATTATCTTTGCGGAGCAAATTTGTTGTCCTAGTGAAACAAACATATAGTAATGTGCATGAACAGAATACCATTACCTGAATCAGATCGGCCAGCTCAACCCCCAGCTTATCATACTTCTGTGCGATGGATATGACCAGACGGATGTTGCTCATAGTGAGCACCTCCCTCGCAAGGAACGACTCGCGCATCCTGGACCGCAGCTCTGGCGTCGATATCCGGAGCGACTGCGCCATCTGCTTGTACGACGGCTCATTCCCCAGTTTCTCTTTCAGCCTGACCATATGTTTCAGAGGTTAAGCACAAGTGTGAACTGGATAGCACAATGCAGAGTTGCAGTGGTTGTTGATTTCAGAGAACAGCATGGTGACTGATCACTGAATTATGGGACAGAGCAATTGGATTATTTGTGTAATTGGGCGTACTTTGATCTTTGCTGCTGCAGCCAGATGCCATCCTTGATCTTCTTGGAGAGGTGGACAACCTGCTTGTGCGTGAGGAGCTCCTTGCTGACGGTTCCCCGGAGGTAGATCCGGTTCCTGCTCTGCAGCAGCTCGGGGCTGATGCTGAGGTGCGCGGTGGGGGCGCCGTTCTTGGACCTCCCGCGCCTCCGTCCGCTCATCCTCCTCTGCCGTGCCGATACGCCGGAGCGCGCCACGACGACGACTGAGGAGGTACTGTTCTTGTCGACGTCGTCCTCCTCGGACTGGTAATCGTCCTCGAAGGGGAGCTGCCACTGTTTCTCGAGCATGGACCTCTGCAGCTGGATGATGGCCTCGAGCGAGACCTCGTCGTACGCGGGCTCCATCTCTGTCGAACGTGGCGGGGGAGGCGGAGCGAGCATGGCCGCGGGCGCGCTCTGCCTGAGGGCCCGCATGACCTGCGCGCGGCCGTGCGGGGAGAGCTTGAGCCTGTGCGCGGCGACGGTGAGCTTGGGCGGCGTCGGGGGCGCGAACTGCAGCGAGGTGCAGCCGTGGGCGTCCCCGTCGCGCAGGCCATGTGGGTGTTCACCTTGTCGGAGAGCAGCTCGTTTGGCGGCCCGAAAGACGTGCTCAGGAGGCGGTTGCCGGCGCTCAGGCCGATCACCGCCGGCGTCGCCGTCATGTCTCGCCGCTCGGCTGTCTATCTGCGCTGCAAGAGCACGGATGAGTTACAAAAACTGCCGCTCAGGAAAGAGAGGAAGCCGACGCTAGCTAGTCGTGCCGGTACCTGTGCGGCGGCGCGGGACAGCAGCAGCAGCGGTAGGCGGAGGCGACGAAGAATCAAGAGGACGAGGAGGAAGATCGAGGAGCACGACGGCGGGGACAATAGCCAAGTACTGGTACGAACTAACCAGAAGCTCTATGGACACCACACGCCGAGGAAGGGAAGAGACACAGAGGGGCCGGCCGGAGCGATTGCTAGCATAAAACCAGCTATTGACAGTGCATGCGGCGGCTGCGGCAGCCGGCGCCACTGCTGCGCGCGTCTGGTTTTACCGTGTTACTGTGGCGGGAGAAGCTGGGCCGCCCCGGAGGTAGGGGAGAGGATAGGGTGAGTGAGGGCGGGAGGCCATTGGTGGGGGGAGATATTCGCGGGTGGCCTCTCGTCTCCACGCCGAGGCCGCGCGCGCGCCACGACCACCAGATTCTGCGCCCCGCCATCTGGCAACAAAAGATCGATCTCCTCTGTTTCATTGTTTGCCTCCTTCTCCTTGCATTCATGGGCCTTGTTTATTCCAAGCCCACCGGAGCTTCACTCGGCTGTTTGTTGATTATTATTTTTCTTTCAAACAACCGACAGGAGCACTACGAAGAAGAAAAATTCTTGTTGAAAAATAAGAAGAAGAAATAGAAAATTGACCAGTTTATGGGGAAACTGGGCCGAAAACTGATATAAACACGAAACCGTGTATAGTCTGTGAATAGTACTCCTCATAAACTGAGGGAGTAGTATTCTTTTATCTCGAAATTTGTTTATTTCTCCTGCAAGAGTGCCAACATACATACGCTTGAAAACTTAATTGTTAAGCAGCCACACTTATTGAGGCGAATGTTTCATAAAACCAAAAAAGGAAGAACAATCATAAGAAACTAAAACTAATCAGGATAAAGGTTTTACCATATCAAATCATTGGTGCCAACCCGGTTTACAAGGAATATGGCTTGTGAGTCATATTGATCTCACATTGTCCGGTTACACGTCAACTTGGGTGAAGTCAAAATGTTGGGTCGCATCATAGTTGCTCTGGTAGTCATCATCCGTCACCTAAAAGAGCATGGCGACGATACAAGCCTCGCCCCATATTTGGCCAAGTAGATGGAGAAGGTTATATCTGCACATATAATGTGTATGTGTTTGTAATATGTTTCAAGCATATTTATGAGTGTACTACATGATTTCCCACATAATCGCATGTGTTTAGTATTTTAGTTCAGAAGGCAGGAAACATCATTTTTAATGAAAAGCGGTAGGGAAAACCCATATTGTGTCATTTTTCACTCATAAAGAATGGTATGTAAAATATGGGGGCCAAATAAAAGTGGTAAATTACAAAGTATCAACCCATTTGCATTCTCTCTTCGAGACTAGGCTTTGATCTATGCATAACAAGAGAAAAAGATTCTTAATCCTACCCATCAATAATAATTCTATCTTTATGATTCCATAAACTCCCACACCTAGAGATAATTCTCTCCTTGAAACAAAAATATCTTGATATAGCTCTTCATATCATGTGCGCAATTATAAGGTCACAATGTCTTTTCATGTTGAGCTGCATGCGAAACATTTGACTAGATCTAGATTAGAAGAAAGATGAATCATAGTTCATCCGGGTTGTCTTGGCATAGGAACACGACGATGATACAGAATACACCAGAACGTTTTTCATTGCCAATAAATCTCTCGTATTGATTTTGTCTTGTAACATAAGCCAGAAGAAAATTGTGAACTGGTGGAGAAAAAAAGATATGGAACACCATGTGCGATGTATCACATTCCTTTAAAGCAATTACTGATATAAGCAAATAATAATCCTCGTATATTTTGATTATGAAATTGTGTTTTGGTTTAAGGAGAGGAGAACAAAAGTGGATATTTCTCATCAGCTATAGGATCCATCAATTTATATTTTCACAACCTGACAGTTCTTCCACCTCCATCTTTAACTTATGCTAGTTCCAAAAATTGATCTCACGGAGATAGGCAATCTCCTACGAGAATACACATGGATTATTAGCTTGCCACATTAGTTGCACCCATGGAATATCTTTTATACTCATGAATTTTCATGTTTTTTCCCAAGTAGGGTGATGCTCTAGAGATTCTCAAAATTTTCACCCCTAATTCCATTGCTTTTCTTGGCATACATATTTTTTCCACATGATATATAGTTTCCTTTCTTCACAATGTATATTCATCTCTAACGAAAACCTCTAGCATAATTTTCCACATGATCCAAGAAGCTAAGAGGTAGTTTCATGGAGCACATGTATAATTTAGGCATAACAGTAATTGCATAATAAACAAATACTAGACTATTATCATAAAAGAGTGTGGTGACAATATTAGGTAATGTTTTGTCAGTTATCTTTAAGATTCCAATGAGAGAATGCCAATCGATCATCTTGATATGATGATGTGATGCCCATTGATATGCTATAAATGACGGAACTAAACATATAACTTGCATCTAGTATTTATCGTTCTATATCTATAATTATCTTGTGTCCCCGTGTTTCCGAGAGACTCGTCAAATGAAATAATGAACCCATGTCCATTTTCCCATATAAGAAAGAGCGGTTACATGAATTTTCTCGTTATTCAAAATTCTTTGATTAATAATCCAAAAATATAAAAAATCATTTTATTTTATAGTAATTGAATCATTTTTTTTGTCGCCGCCGTTACACTTAAAACATACTTTGGTGGAGTTGGGATGGTGTGGAATTTCCTAGAAACTTTCAAATTTACAGGTTGCTTGATGGATTAAAACACATAAATAACTTTCTCGATTTCAGTATAAACCTTGAGGGGGAAGAATGCCACTTGCTGCAATATTTTGGACTTGGACCCTCATGGCAACGAGGTACATGTATACTTTTTTTTTTTTTTTGCGAAGAAGGAACAGTACATCAACCAAGGAACTTACAGAAAAGCCCAGAAACTAAAAAAATTACAACGGAGTCCCTCTGGACCCTGGCTTCGTCTTCGTCGAGCAGCACGCCGCGCCGGCGAAACCCACCGCTCCACCTCCATGACTTTGGACTGGGAGGTGCCCTTCCGCGAGTAGGAAGTCGAACACTCCTCGGAGCCGAAGCTCCTCCATCCTGCACGATAGCCGACGTCACCACCTTGGTCTTCAGCACCGCAACCTTCGGGAACGTCATGTATACTAATTTGTTGGGAGTCCAATCACGCAGTGTTACAACGATAAGATTCTTCCCTACATGAATGTCTAGGTGTTCCGTATCGAACAAAAAGAACTTTGGGTCTCTCGGTTATCCTCATCAAACCATCCTGGAAAAAGAAAGCGAAAAACTTGTTTTCCCCAACTTCACTGTCATGGTTGTCACGTAAAATGATGTTGAACGAGTAGTAGTATGGTGAAAAATAACGCACTGGTAATTTTGGATTTTCATAATAAATAATGCCCGCCGTGGTACGAATAGTTACACATTTGCATTAGACCATTACCACAATAAATTAATCTTATAAAGTGCACGGGATAAATCGAACAATTGTAGATGCTGGTGTTTGCATCGGCTACCGAAACAGTGAATTTTTGCTGGTTGGCGCCCATGTTTCCCCCCTTCTCCTTGGTTGGTTTAATACTGTTTGATATTGTTTTCTATCATCATGTATTAGTCTCGTGTATAACAGCACCTGAGGTAGCACCGACGCTAGCGTCTGCGTGGTCACGGCGACAATCACCCCACTATTTATTATCAAGCTTGACTCGGACAATGGGTAGGAGGGGGATACCCTTCTTTATCTAGTTAACTTCAAATTTCTATATTTTTTGTCTATGTAAATTATTTTAATGTAAAAACGTTTTAAAGAATCAAATGTTATATATCTTAAAACGTGTTTTTTTAACAAATCTTAACCCGTGTTAGTCGCAGTGAGCGGTCATGGACCAGACACTTGTCCGTTTTTGTCCAGACACACATATTTTCTGCAGGTAGTCTTGGATGTAGCCTCAGTTCGGACGGCTCGGTCGGCGCACACGATGCGCACCCAACCTGCACTGCACCACTCAGGCCCTGTTTGGTTGGGCTCTTGGTTGTGGCTTTCGTGGCTTATAAGCCATAAGCCCAACCAAACGAGAAATCTGGCAAACGGGCTTACAGCGACAGCCGCGCGAAAACTCGTTCCCGGGCAAAGCACGCGGGGAGGTGCTTTTCCGGCTGTGGCTGCGCGCGCGTCTGAGTGTTTCGGTGTCTACCCCTCAAACTGAAAAGATTTACGCCATACCGGCCACCGAACGCCCCGCTAGTTCTGGCTGTTCCCCAATCTTCTCATCCACTCCTCACATCTCTCGTTCCCGCGCGTTAGGGTTCACCGCCGCCGCCCTGGTCTCGAAGGCGAGCACCCCGCCGGCCGCCGTCCTGGTAAACGGCGAGCTCCGCCGCCGTCCGTCCCCGCCTGTTCCCCGCCGGCCGCAACTGTCCTCGCCTCCGTCCGCCCTCATCCGCCCTCCTCTCGCTGCACATCTGGCCGGAGCAGCACCGCCGCCGTCCGTCCCCGCCGCCGTCCGTAGGAGCTCGAGCGCCACGGGAGCACGGGAGAAGGAGCTGCAGCGCCACGGGGCCGCCCTTTCCCTCCTCCCACGACCTTGGCTGGACCACGGGAGCAGGAGCTCTCCTCAACGTGCAATCAAAGGTAAAGGTTCTTAATTTTTCTGATGTGTTGATGTGCTACCATAGATGATTGTCTGTATGTGAGATTTGTCTTGCAAATAAGATGATTTGTGTATGTTTGCACACATTATTTGGTATGGCTGCATTACCAATTTTGCTTATATGTAAGTTATTCTATTATGAAATAGATGGGAGAGAAAAAGGCAAATTGGGATGAACATCACACCACTGTTTTTTGTGATATATGCAAAGACGAGGTCAATGCTAACAATAGGCCATTGGGATGGTTGAACCGGAGAGGTTACAAAAACCTTATTGATAAGTTTTTCGCACAAACCGGGGAAAAAAATGGTGAAGAAGCAATTAAAAAACAAATGGGACATGTTGAGGAAAGAATATACTCAGTTTATGGAGTTGAAGAATGCAGCAACTGGGCTAGGATGGGATTACGTGAGGGGAACTGTTGAGTGATGAAGCTTGGTGGAAGATTCATCTCCAGGTATATAGCAATATAGCATCATTTATGTTCTTCTTTCATCACAATGTTTGTTCGGTTGGTGACTTCTACTCTACATTTCAGAAATACCCAAGCATGCAAAGTACAAGAAGAAGGGATTGGCCAACCTGAATGAGTTGGACGTCATGTTTGATAAGGCGCATGTTACTGGAGCTACATCATGTATTCCTGGAGAGATATCAGACAACAGTGATGATGAGGATGTGGTTGAGGTTCCTGAGACCGACGAGGACGAAGATGCGGAGGCAAAAGATGTGTCACCTAAGGCAGGGAAGGATGGTAAGGCAAAGGATGTGTCACTTAAGGCAAGGAAGGATGGTAAGGCAAAGGATGTCTCACCTAAGGCAAGGAAGGATGGCAAGATAAAGGATGAGAAGGCGGACGCAAAGAAGAAAAGTGTGATGCGCAAGGCCAAGTACATAGATGAGTCAGCCAAGGAAGACAAGAATGCATTTCTGCGTGAGTACAACGTCACACTTGGGAAGATAAATGAAGAGATAGCAGCAACTCGAGCTTCAACAAGTGCTGCTCCTACCATGAAGGAAGTCCTCGCTTTGATGAAGGAGTGTGGGGTTGAATAGGGTGATGCATGTAAAATGCATACATGAACTTTGCACTTTAATTGCTTATATTCCAATCATATTTGCATCATATAAGGGTTATATCAATGTTTTATAATGATTTTTGGGAATATTCATTTATTTCCTATTTTTATGGAATTAACCCTGCACAGGCAGAAAACCCCGTTTTCTTATTTTAATGTTTCAGGGACCCAAACGTCAACGAAATCACCTGGAAATTTACGGGCGTCAATATTTGGAAGGAAGAAAACCTGTGGGCTAAGGAAGCGAACAAGCGGAGGCCCGAGGCCCAAACGGGGGTGGCCCACGCGGCCAGGTACTGTGGCCGCGTGGGGCCCACCCGTTTGGCCCTCGTGGCTCCGTTGCCGTCGATCTTCGCTTCACCGACATAGTCTTGACCTAAAAACGCCTATAAAAAAGGTCCCCCGACGTTCTCTGGAAGGAGCGCCGCACAAACACCGAAACGGAGATCAGGAGCTGCAGATTGGAGGGGGAAAACTCCGGCGGGGCGCTGCCGGCGTGGTCTCCATCTTCTCCATCGACTTCTCCTCCGTCTCCATGATGAAGAGGGAGTAGTCCACCTCTGGACTATGGGTTTGTGGAAGTAACTTATGTATCTCTCCTCTCTTGAGCTTCACTAATTAGCACCGTATGAGATGCTGAACATGATTACGGTCACCGTTGTAATACCTTTGTGGTGGATCTTTATGAGTTAATATATGTTTGAGATTGCAATGTTTGTTTCAGTTATGAGTATAGATGCATATTATGTACCCGTTCTTGTCTACTTGTTTTGATCAAGCATGTTTATGAGAGCGTGTGTGGGGGAACGTGTGCATTAGTTGGAGTAACGGGGGGTGGCTAGTGCAGTGAACGTGAGAGAAAGTTCTGCGATCCACTTTGGTATCTTTACCTTACTTTGTTACCTCACTAGGGATAAACTAAAATACCATGCTACCGAGGATGTGGGCGTGACCATTGCCACTACTCCATGACTAGATCTAGCATGTTCTTATTTTCACTTCATGTCATGATACTTAATGCTATACTCTGAGTTATCTTAATTACTGAGGTGTTATGATTTAGTTCGCATCTTGGTGGAGTATAAGAGAGGTTAATAACCAAAAGATCTCTATGTTAGGACGTGATGCCCATATATCTAAGTAACTTGTTATCAAACCCTGTGTTGCAATCTCATATATTAACTTTGTGTGTTCCATTGTCTACCACTTTATAAAGAGAGAGTGCATTTGTGAAACCATGAACCCCAGTCCATTTTTAATTATAAGAAACACCTTTCCAACACCATATACCACTTTTCTATTTTCAGCCATCATTAAATCCGAAAATACAAAAATACTTTTCATCTTTCATACATCATTAGAAAACCCAAAAATATCATTTATCATTGCATTCACCACCATTGCATATTTATTTCTTGTTTGCATTGCATAACTATCCTGATATCATTCTTACACCTTGTGCTTGACAACCACAGGTGAGGTTGAGGACCAAAACATCTAACCTTGTTTTGTAGGTAACCAAAAGAAGGATAAGAAGATAAATCTACCACTGCAGATTCCCCGAGAGTTCGATATTAAACCCTTGAGTCACCCCTCGTGGGGAAAACTGTCTTCCACTTTACTATACACTCTGCACTTGGAGTCTCAACCTAAACCCGTTTATTTGTGCAGGCATCAAGACTTGCTCTTCGGGATCATCAAGACGTTTTCTGGCGCCGTTGCCGGGGAATCGTAGCTAAGAGATTTATCCAAGGATGTGCATCATCGCATTCATCTCACAACAAAGTCAACGTCACCAACTTGTGCTAACACCTAAGCTTGGGGAGGTTGCACCTACGTGAGCACCATCTTATCCATCTTTACTTACAAAGCAATTTATTTGTTTTGTTAGTGTCATTGCATATCATATCATATTTATTTCAGTTTTGCATAAAAAATTAAAAATACCAAAAAAACTTGCTAAAATGGGAGAAAGAACTAAGCTGTGTGACTACACAAACACTCCTAATGATCAATTTATCACGAGAGCTATTGCCACACCTAAGATAAATGCTGAGAGTTATGAAGTAAGTCCTAGTTTGTTGAACTTGATAACTAGGGAACAATTTGGTGGTAGTGCTATGGAGGATGCCTCTATGCATCTTCATGATTTTGTTGAAATATGTGTGATGTCTACGCACGATTCTATTCTTGTAGACAGTGTTGGGCCTCCAAGAGCAGAGGTTTGTAGAACAGCAGCAAGTTTCCCTTAAGTGAATCACCCAAGGTTTATCGAACTCAGGGAGGTAGAGGTCAAAGATATCCCTCTTAAGCAACCCTGCAATTAATATACAAGAAGTCTCTTGTGTCCCCAACACACCCAATACACTTGTCAGATGTATAGGTGCACTAGTTCGGCGAAGAGATAGTGAAATACAAGTAATATGGATGATTATAAGTGGTAATTGCAATCTGGAATAAAATGGCAGCAAGCAAACATGTAGCAGAACTGGTTGTAAACGGTGTTTCAATGCTTAGAAACAAGGCCTAGGGATCATACTTTCACTAGTGGACACTCTCAACAATGATCTCATAACTGAATAAATAAAAGCTACTCTTAAACACTCTCTTGTTGGATAACAAACACCATTCATTGTGTAGGGCTACAAAAGCACACCTCAAGCCGGAGTAAACAAGCGCCACAACGTCATAAAGGAGTCACACACGGTGCACACACTGTCACCTTTACACCGTGGAGAGTACCGGAGTTCATATTAAAGTAACCTCTAGAGTGCATAATAGATAAAGAGTAACATCTACATATTCAACTAGATTAGCACAACTGAACACAAGTAAATACTACTCGGGATTATTCTCCTTCTTGATGAAGCAAGAGTACTATGCGTAGGGCTGCAAAAGCACACCTCAAAGTCTGAGTAAACAAACACCACAATTCCCAAGAATAAGCCATGATAAATGTCTAAATTATTCATAGAGTCACACAAGTACCCACACTGTCACCTTGATACCGTGTTGTCACAATGACTCCAGAAACTAGACAAAATCACTTGAGTAGCATAAACATTATTAATGTATTCAGCGATACTAGCAATACACATGATCACATAAAGATCACACCATGGGAGAGAGAGATGAACCACATAGCTACCGGTAGAGCCCTCAGCCTCGGGGGAGAACTACTCCCTCCTCATCATGGGAGTCAGCAGCGGCGATGAAGATGGCGGTGGTGTCGATGGAGATGACTCCGGGGGCAATTCCCCGTCCCGGCGGCGTGCCGGAACAGAGATTCTGTCCCCCGAAACTTGTCGTCGATGGCGGCGGCGCTGCGGAACTCTTGGCGGAATATGACTGATTATTTTAGGGTTTTCGCGTCTGGGGCAATATATAGGCGAAGGGGCGACGTCGGTGGAACCCGAGGGGCCCAAACCATAGGCTGGCGCGGCAGGAAGTGGGGCCGCGCCGCCATGTGGTTTGGCCGCCTCCTGGCTCCTCTTCGCTTCTCCTTCGGACTTCGTGTACGTGTCGGAAAAATAGGGACGTGGCCTTTTGTTTCGTGCAATTCCGAGAATATTCGCAGAAGTACTTTTCTGGAACCAAAAACAGCAGAAAACAGGGAACTGGCACTTGGCATCTTGTTAATAGGTTAGTCCCAGAAAATGCATAAAAGTGATATGAAGTATATATAAAACATGTAGCAATTGGTATAATATAAGCATGGAACATCAGAAATTATAGATACGTTGGAGACGTATCAAGCATCCCCAAGCTTAGTTCTACTCGTCCTCGAGTAGGTAAAACGATAACAACAAATAATTTCTGAGGAGACATGCTTTCACACAATCTTGATCATAATATTGCTAGGCTCATGTCATGAATGAAGTGACTCAAAACAATGGTCTATAGTTTGCTAACAGGTAGATAAAGAGTAAACAATGAATCATATAAGCAAAAACTTTTCATGAATAGTACTTTCAAGACAAGCATCAAAAAGTTTTGCATAAGAGGTAACTCATAAAGCAATAGATTCAAAGTAAAAGGCATTGAAGCAACACAAAGGATGATTAAGTTTCAGCATTTGCTTTCAACTTGTAACATGTATATCTCATGGATAGTTGTCAACATAAAGCAATATAACAAGTGCAATAAGTAACATGTAAGAATCAATGCACACAAAGTTGACACAAGTGTTTGCTTCTGAGATAGAAAGGAGTAGGTAAACTGACTCAACATAAAGTAAAAGATAGGCCCTTCGCAGAGGGAAGCAGGGATTAAATCATGTGCTAGAGCTTTTTAAGTTTTCGAAAGCATATAGAGAGCACAAAATAAGTTTTTGAGAGGTGTTTGTTGTTGTCAACGAATGGTAGTGGGCACTCTAACCCCCTTGTCAACCAGACTTTCAAGAGCGGCTCCCATGAAGGACGTTATCTCTACCAGCAAGGTAGATCATCCCTCTTCTCTTTTGTTTACACATGTATTTTAGTTTCATTATAGATGACACTCCTCCCAACCTTTGCTTACACAAGCCATGGCTAACCGAATCCTCGGGTGCCTTCCAACATTCACATACCATGGAGGAGTGTCTATTTGCAAATTAAGTTGCTTACTGATAAATCAGGGCAAAACATGTGAAGAGAATTATTAATGAAAGTTGTAATTAATTGGGGCTGGGCACCCCGTTGCCAGCTCTTTTTGCAAATTATTGGATAAGCGGATGTATATGCCACTAGTCCATTGGTTGAAAGTCGTGACAAGATTGAAAGATAAAACACCACATACTTCCTCATGAGCTATAAAACATTGACACAAATAAGGAGTAATAAAGTTTTGAATAGTTTAAAGGTAGCACATGAAGTATTTACTTGGAATGGCAGGAAATACCACATAGTAGGTAGGTATGGTGGACACAAATGGCATGGGTTTTGGCTCAAGGTTTGGATGCACGAGAAGCATTCCCTCTCAGTACAGAGTTTAGGCTAGCAAGGTTGTTTGAAGCAAACACAAGTATAAACCGGTACAGCAGACTCAAATAAAAACATATTGCAAGTATTATAAGACTCTACACTGTCTTCCTTGTTGCTCAAACATTTTACCAGAAAATATCTAGACCTTAGAGAAACAAATATGCACCAAGTCTCAACAAGCTCTACGGTAGTTCTCCACTACTAGGCTTTAACTACATGATGCAAGAGCTTAAACATGATCTACTTGAGAGCTCAAAACAATTGCAAAGTGTCAAAACGAAACAAGACAATAGATCTACAAGATATATCTTTTCCAATACCAACTACACATGTAGCATTTTCTTTCTTCCAAACAAACACCAATCAATTTATTTAAACATAAACTCTCCAAATGATAATATAATGCAGCAAGAGAGTATTTATAAACAAGTGCTAACAGCTCGAAGAGATGCATGAAAAACAGGAGCTAAAAGCACTGCAGTAGCTAGTTAAGAATACTCAACAAATATAAGTGAAGAACATGAGTATTCACATGAAAAAGCGGAGCGTGTCTCTCTCCCACACAAGGATTGCTAGGATCCGAATTTATTCAAACAAAAACAAAAATAAAAGCACACAGACGCTCCAAGTAAAGCGCATAAGATGTGAAAGAATTAAAATATAGTTTCACTAGAGATGACCTGATAAGTTGTTGATGAAGAAGGGGATGCCTTGGGCATCCCCAAGCTTAGACGCTTGAGTCTTCTGAATATGGTGGGATGAACCACGGGGGCATCCCCAAGCTTAGGCTTTTCACTCTTCTTGATCACATAATATCACCCTTCTCTCTTGATCCTTGAAAACTTCCTTCACACCAAACTCGAATAGTTCTCATTAGAGGGTTAGTGCATAATCAAAAATTCTCATATTCTGTGATGAACAATCATTAAAGCTTCTGGACATTAGCTACAGCCACTGCTTTGTGGAGCAAAGAAATCCACTCAAACATAGTAAAAGAGCGAATGCAAAACAAAAGGCAGAATCTGTCAAAAACAGAACAGTCTGGAATGACGAATTTTTTCGAGGCACTTAAGTTGCTCAGATGGAACTGGTCCAATTTAATGAAAGTTGCGTACATATCTGAGGAAGATGCGTGATTTTTTCAGAATTTTTCGAATTTTCTGCAGGGATAGCTCAAATTCGTGACAGCTAAAAATCTGTTTCTGCGCAGAAATCCAAATCTTGCATCAACTTTCAATAAAAGACTTTACTTGGCACAACAATGCAATAAAATAAAGATACAAAGGAGTTGCTACAGAAGTAACAAGCACCTTGACTCAATAAAAAAAAACAGAAAATAAAAAATGGGTTGTCTCCCACAAGCGCTTTTCTTTAAAGCCTTTTAGCTAGGCATGATATTTTATGATGCTCATATGTATAAGAGTTGAATATAAGAGAGCATCAAAAGCAAATATAAACACATTTAAGTCTAACCCACTTCCTATGCAAAGGAATCTTGTAAGAAAATAAATCAATGAAGCACAAAGTGACTAGCATAGGAAGCAAAACATGCAACTTCAAAAATTTCAACATAAAGAGAGGAATTTAATAACATGAAGATTTCTATAACCATATTTTCCTCTCTCAAAATAATTTCAGTGGCATCATGAATAAACTCAACAATATAGCTATCACATAGATCATTCTTATCATGATCCACATGCATAAAAGTATCATTACTCTCCACATAAGCATAACATATCATTAGTAATAGTGAGAGTAAAAGTATCACATCCATCATTGTAATCATCATAAATAGGAGGCATAGAATAATCAAATGATTTTATCCTCAATAGTAGATGGACTGAAATATCATATCATCATTGTAAACATCATATATAGGAGGCATATCATAATCAACATAAACTATATCCTCAATAGTAGGTGGACTGAAAATATCACAATGATTATAATCATCATATATTGGAGGCAAAGTATATCAAAGCAAATTTCCTCCTTAAAGCTTGGGGGACTAAAAATATCATATTCATCACAACCAGCTTCCCCAAGCTTAGACTTTTCCATAGCATTAGCAATAATGGTGTTCAAAGAATATGTAATACATTGCTATCACATATGCAAACAAGCTTCCATAGGTTTTTTAATTTTCTCTTCAAAAGCATCATGTCCTAATTCAATAATAAAAGTTCATAAAGATCTCTAATTTTTTGTTGTTTCCATTAAGCCTAACTAGTGAAAATAAAAACAAGAAACAAAAAGATATAATTGCAGAATCTAAAGGAAATAACCTTCGAGCACTCACACACTAGCAACAAACTAGAAAATAGCTTAGTAGCCAGAGGATGTGAATACCTTTTACCTTACCTCCCCGGCAACGGCGCCAGAAAATAGCTTGATGTCTACGTGATTCTATTCTTGTAGACAGTTGGGCCTCCAAGAGCAGAGGTTTGTAGAACAGCAGCAAGTTTCCCTTAAGTGAATCACCCAAGGTTTATCGAACTCAGGGAGGTAGAGGTCAAAGATATCCCTCAAGCAACCCAGCAATTAAATATACAAGAAGTCTCTTGTGTCCCCAACACACCCAATACACTTGTCAGATGTAATAGGTGCACTAGTTCGCGAAGAGATAGTGAAATACAAGTAATAGGATGATTATAAGTAGTAACTGCAATCTGAATAAAAATGGCAGCAAGCAAACATGTAGCAGAACTTGGTTGTAAACGGTGTTTCAATGCTTAGAAACAAGGCCTAGGGATCATACTATTCACTAGTGGACACTCTCAACAATGATCTCATAACTGAATAAATAAAAGCTACTCTTAAACACTCTCTTGTTGGATAACAAACAACTTCATTGTGTAGGCTAACAAAGCACACCTCAAGCCGGATAAACAAGCGCCACAACGTCATAAAGGAATCACACACGTGCACACACTGTCACCTTTACACCGTGGAGAGTAACCGGAGTTCATATTAAAGTAACCTCTAGAGTGCATAATAGATAAAGAGTAACATCTACATATTCAACTAGATTAGCACAACTGAACACAAGTAAATACTACTCGGGATTATTCTCCTTCTTGATGAAGCAAGAGTACTATGCGTAGGGCTGCAAAGCACACCTCAAAGTCTGAGTAAACAAACACCACAATTCCCAAGAATAAGCCATGTAAATGTCTAAATTATTCATAGAGTCACACAAGTACCCACACTGTCACCTTGATACCGTGTGTCACAGATACTCCAGAAACTAGACAAAATCACTTGAGTAGCATAAACATTATTAATGTATTCAGCGATACTAGCATACACATGATCACATAAAGATCACACCATGGGAGAGAGATGAACCACAATGCTAACCGTAGAGCATCAGCCTCGGGGAGAACTACTCCTTCCTCATCATGGAGTCAGCAGCGTCGATTGAAGATAGCGGTGGTGTCGATGGAGATGACTCCGGGGGCAATTCCCCGTCCCGGCGGCGTGCCGGAACAGAGATATGTCCCC